>VUQK01034861.1:3601-28100 GCA_015106715.1 Bujurquina vittata | reverse complement strand
TCTACCAGTCTTTTTAAGATTTCCATATTTTTCTTCACCTTTTCGTTGTGGAGCTGTTTCCCTGCACACTCGCCGCTCGATCAGCTGATCCACTCCGGTTCCCCCGAAAGTTTTGGAAAGCGCTGCTGCTCGTAAGTGTCCGGGTGTCCATTGCTGCCTTGCTTAGGCAATTCAAAGTTAAAATCCCAGTATGGCTCCAAACACCATGTCGCTCAGCGGCAAACAACAAGCACTCCCAGCAATACAGTTTGCAGTGTTCCTCGGAGCCAGAGAGTCAGTGGTACCGCTCGTAATTAGTGGACTGAAAGCGGCGGACAAATCCTTTTCCCGGTTGTGACAGGCTTGCTAGCTTCAGAGTTGGCGGACCTTTCTTAATGATATCCAGTTTTTCTTGAAAAGTCTCTCTTGAAAATGGCTTTGACAATAAATCTGCAACCAAACCCATTTCTTCTCCTCTTTCAGCCATTGTGGGTTGACAAAACAGATATAAAATCAACACAACAGCAACACTGAAACAGCACAACCACGGGAAAAGCTATGAAAGAAACCGCACAGACCATTTGGAATTATTTAACAAGTATTGATGGATATAATATAATTAACGTCAGTCTGTGATTCAGATTTTTTTTAGGCCATCAGAGAAGGCCTTGCAGGCCCTGACAGCCCATCACTGCTGCCAGGGAAGCTTCTTCAGATCACTGAATTAAGGCTCTTCAGCACTTTTGTACATGAAAGACTTCATTAGTTCTTCTAGTGATAAGTTTAGACATCTAAATTTTTTGCACATTCCTGCTAATTTAACCTTTTTTTTTTTCCTGCTTTCAGTTGCTTTAACTGTTTGCGTCTTTGATTTGACTGAGTAACTTTGTCTCCTGGTCCTCAGGATGTAGCACTGATGGAGCTCAACGGGGAAGGCAGCAGCCCCGAAGATTACAGCGAGACGTCCGACTCTGAGGACGAGTCGGACTGTAGTGACAATGACGGCGAGATCACTGAGCAGAATTTAAAATTACCTGGAGACAAAGGCGAGAAAAAGAGGTTCAGCATCCAGGTTGTGGACCTGCAGGGGGAGTAGATGAATCAGCCAAACAGACCTTTGGTTTCTTCTCCACATGAAAATTTTCACCGCAGTCTTTTTTCCACCGTTCTTCATGCACTCACAGACAGTGAAAAGTGTGGAGACACTCACCCCTGTGGGAGTACAGTGAGTGCTGGAGTGTGCAAACAAACTGCCCGTGGAGCCAGAACAAGTACTGCTGTTACCTCCCTCAGTCAAGCCATGTGACCACATTGTGTACATGGTTCATTATTGTTTTTGTCCTCTTTTCATGAGCTTGAACACATTCTTACATCAGTTTAGGCTTCAAGCAGTTAATTTCAAGTTGCATGAACATAGAGTATTGAAACAAAGCCTGCTACATGCCATTGATCCATTCTGGAACCTGAATGTATTCAGCATTACTGGTACCTACACAGATGTCCACATGACCCGTATGAACATGGTATGGGTCCAAGATGACAAGCTGCATATTCTTTTGTTTTAGCCCAGTAGATGCAGCATCTATGAGTGGACTGTTGTCCACCAAACGAGATCCGGCCTGCAGGAATGGGTGCCATTTCTGGACCTTGTTTTTTCTTTACGTTTGTGGCTACAGCACCCATATTCACTGATAGCCATTTTTAGACGTGGACCTGAGCCCAAGCAATGATTTCCACTACACAGTTGTCAGTTAAGCCAGTGCCTCCTGAAGGTGATGGCTACACAATATTAGTTTTTGACTTTTTGACGTTTCTTGAGATTTTCTTTAATATTTGAATGATTATTCTAATGATGAGGTCATTTGTGTTGAGAAATGGTATTCTTTATTTGATCAAATGTGTAATTCTGAAATGTTCTTCACACTTATCTCTGAAAAACGTGCCCTCCCCTATTTTATTCTTTTTTTTAAGTATGATGTTCCAGTTGTTTGTTAGAGAGCGTGGGCTGTCTGCCCATCAGTTGGGGCTTTTACCCTCAGCTCCTGCAGTCTGGCAAAGATACTGTACCCCCCCAAAAATATCCCATCACAGATTCATGATGATAAAGCTTAAACAATCTTTGATTGCCTGTGTATCAAATTTAAAATGAATTTGGTTTTTTGTCTGTCCTTTTGCTGTTGCTGTTTTTTTTAAGAATTTGGTCTTATTTTTATTTTATTTTCACTTCGAACATTTACCAACTTTGTTAATCATTGCGTCCGATTTTTCATTCACATTTTCCACAGCTTCTCTCCTTTATTGAAATGAGGTCGTTAATGTGATTTTGACTGAGTTTAAAACTAATTTATTGTTTTAACTTTGTCAATTTTTACCTCAATCTTCAATATCTCACCAGCTTTTCTAATTAAAATAAAATGCTCTAATTAAACAGCTGAAAGAATTTGAGGTTTTGATGCTTGTTTTTTGCTGGTGGGTCAAGCTGAGAAAATATTCCACCTAATTTTTTTTAAATAACTGATTTATTTAGCCCTCAGAGGATGATTGTAAAATAGATTTTATGTAAAAAAAAGAAAGTTTATTGGGTTGATATGAGGGCAGCATGGTGGTGCAGTGTTACACAGCAAGAATCTTCTGGCTTCAAACCCGGCGGTTTCACCTTATTTTTCCCAGCAATTTGTAACCCTAATAACTCCATAAGCATAAGTGCTAGCCACAAGGAGTTATAAGCACTGAAAACGCTAAAAACTGCAACACAATCTTTTTTTCCACCCCGAGTGTCACAATCTGAAGTCAAAATCTTGTTTGTATTTTTCACAATTTATAATAATTAGCAGCATTAATATCATGGAATGGATCATAGAAACGTATTGGTACATGGGATTGATTTATTTAATTGGAGAAACCCTCAAAAAGTGCACTTTGGGTAACATTCTATGGCTCACATCACCCTGTGTGATCGGTGGGAGTTACAGCGTAAAAGATACAAAAGACTCCACCCAGTGGGAGCAGATGTTCCACCTGCCAGCTGTAGGTCACAGGAAACCAAATAAGATGGCATCATGTGTCGTTCACCTACACCAGTGGTTCCCAAAGCCAAGAGTGCTGTAGCCCTCTCAAAAACCAGAAAAAAACAGAAAAATGGAATCCTGTTTGTCCGGCTCACGGGGAAAGCTATGGACCAGTCTTTGTTTGCTTTGTGTGACGGAGGCACAATAAAGGCTTCCTTTTTTGTTTAGCCAGAGATCCTGAAGACAGTTTCAGTGAGGCTGATAATAAATGTAGACGCCAATATTCAAGAACAGTCATAATTTTGTTAAACCACATATGTGTGTGTTACCGTAATATCTGAGCAATATCAGCATTACAAAGTAAAATGATAAGAAACCATTTCCTTGGGAAAATCAACGTGAATGCTGAAAGATTTTTGCTGAAATGCTTCAAATAGATGAAACTTCATTTGCTGAATCAGCTGACAAAACAAATCTTAAAAAGCAGAACAGCTCAAGTTCTCAATAAAGTGCCTAAATTCAGTTTAATTTGCTGAACAAACTTAATTGCAGAAGAAAAATTAAAAATTGGCACTAACACTCTAAATTTGAACTGACTCCCTCGTGTCTGAATTTGAATCGACCAATCAAAAACAAGCTGTGTCTTCTCCAAAAAGAGAGACACAAGAAAATCCTGCTGACCTACAAATAAACAACTGGCTGCCACACAAACAGCGGACATCCCAGTAGCAAACGTTTTGCACCGTGAGCACAAGGAGCTATAAAAGGTAGAAAAAAGAAAGGTATGATTAATTCTCCAGAAAAAGCGGAACCTTTTGAACGGGTTCTGTAGCACACAGCATGTAGAAGGATGACAGTCAAGAAAAGCACAGCTTGCTTACTGAAGACATTGTGTTTATTGAGATCATCATTCATTGCATCATAGCCCTTGCTGCCTTCACTGACAATGTGGAACACTTGGGAAATTAACTTTACAACTTTGTTACATTAGTGATGCATAAAAACATCTAGCTGGTGTGGCAATAGTGTTACATCATACGGTCCTCCTTTGTGTCACAAATAAAAAGTCAAAAATATATCAATTAGGCTTTTTTTTTGTTTGTTTTTTACCTCTTTTGTAAAAAAAAATATTTACAAAGAAAGTCAAATTTTAACAAAGGAAGGCGGGCGGCTCTCTACAGTCAGCATGTCTGAACAGATAGCTGCAAGGATACGATGTAAACAGTGATGAAGATCAAATAAAAATGCCTCATAATAGCTTTCTCTTCTGAATTACAGATACATGCCTTTTACATTAAAAAAAGACTTTCAGTCTCACAAACAAAGCATCCTCAACTCTAACACAACGCGCAGACTAGAAATGAAAATGAACCATTTCAAAAACATGTCTGAGAAAGTTTATCGCCGATTTCAGCGTTACGGAGGAAGAGACATCAGGATTGCTCTGATGGCATGACGATGACGAGATGCAGCAAACAGATCAAAATTACCAACAACTTAAAGAAAACCTAAGAATCAAAAAGTGGCTAAACATTATCTGATCACCTGCCATGATCTCGCCTCTGAAGGTGGTTTATTTAGTGTGTCCTGACTGAAACTTGAACGCTTGTTTGGCTGTTATGGACTCAGCCGTCAGTGAGATTTCAGTCAGTCATTATGAATAAGCCATATTTATTATTCTCACCTTTTGCTACAACCAGTTGTGTTTGTGTTAAAGGTCAATCTTTACCTTGAAATATACATGTGACAAAATAATTTCACACTTAACTGCCACCAAAAACACTTCTTACCTCACTGGCTGAGTTGGTGGCGCGTAGCATGACTGTAAGGTGAATAGCACCAAAGAACACTGGCAGCGATCAGAAGTGCAGAAAGAAAAGAACATTTTAACCACGCTGCTCCTTACGTTCTGTTTTCTACATACTGCTTAATACTGCTGTTTTTTAGCATAAACCTCCGGAAGTAGTCCTGTGTGAGCACAAGACGAGAGCCAAAAAGCATCCAACATATAATGACATTCATATACAGATCAGTTTATCCAAGAATTAAAAACCAGAGAAAGGTAAAAGATATTGTAAAAAGATGTTAAAGGGATGAAGAAGGCAGCATGAACTGATGAGAAAGGCTTGATTGACATTGGAGGAATCAATGGAAACAACTGATGGCAATTGGTGATTGCTTAAGAACTGATGCCTTCAGTGTGCAACCAGAAGCAGCGTGGCTCCTCGGGGGTCAGATGTGTATATTGTTAATACAGATGCACAAAAACCCACATCCCTTCTGAAATTGATCTAACAAAAAACAACTAACCAAACAAACAGAGCAGGCATGTTGCCTCCCCCCCTCCATCTTTCATACAGTACACACACACACACACACACACACTCTTTCTGGTAAAACTGTGTAAGAAGCTGGCTATCTGAGCCGTCCCGCTGAGAAGTTCCTTATCCTCTTCAGAGGCCTGTTCAGAGTTCAGAGGGAGATTCGGAGCCTCAGTACTCCACAGTCACTGCTTTGGTCTTGAGGTACTCCAAGAGAGCATCCTCTCCTGGGGATGCAAAAGAGAACTTGTTAAAGGTTTTTGAGCAACACTGCAAAAGAACTCCTAGTACAGCGGGACCTGACATACGAGTTCAATTCGTCCTGTGACCGAGCTCGTTACTCAATTTGATCGTATGTCCAATCAAATTTTCCTATAGAAATGAAATGAAACATCATTAATCCACACCCTTCCCACCCCAATTATTTTTATGTTTATTAATAAGAAAAATGTAGAGAACTTTATAAACAAATAATGTATAAAAATAATACAACATACAGTATAACAAAAGAGAATGTAAAGGAATACAGTCTTTAAGTGAAAGTCAGACAGATGTTGGTGGAAGTGGAGGAGATCGCTAAACTTAAATGCTCCTTTTTTCATTTCATTTCATCTTCTCCTCCTTCTTTTGCTTGTTTTGGGTTAGGGTTATTTAAAACTCGTTAGTTGGGACACTCGCAAATCAAGGTACCGCTGTACCAACAACACGAGATAATCAGATCTTATAATAATCTATATCAGATATATTATAATAATGAATTCAATTACTTTAAAAAGCACATTATTAGGCTGAGCAAAAAGGACCTAATAAGCCTGAACAGTGCAAAAATGACCTGTCATTAAAATTGAAAGGGTCCAACTTATGTCTGCTAGCAACATAAGAACCTGCCGTACTCTAATGTCCATAATCTTATTTTCACATTTTTTTGGCAAAATATCCATAAATTTCGAAATTTCTATTCACCGAGGTCCTTGCCGAAGCCCGACTGCTTGAAGCCTCCAAAGGGTGACGCAACATCGGTCTTGTTGTAGGTGTTCACAAACACGGTTCCAGCCTGCAGCCGCTCACTAACATACATGGCCTTGCTAATGTCGCGGGTGAACACGCCTGAAGCCAGGCCGTACTCGGTGTCATTGGCTCTCTGCAGCACGCCGTCCACATCTCTGGAAGTTGGAGGAAAGGAGCAGAGTGAGGATATGAAATAGTGATTGGTAGCTCTACAGCAAGATGCCCACTATCCGTGTCTTACCCATCTTTGAATTTGGACACCACCATGACGGGGCCAAAGGACTCCTCTTTGGCGATGAACATGTGGTCCTCCACATCAGTGAACACAGTAGGCTCCATGAAGAAACCTGATGGGAGACAGAATAATGATGCTCAGGAGGTTTCAGCTGAATCAATAGGCCAAGTCACCATACGCTAAAACAATAGTTACATGTTCTGAATGTACTATGTAAACAGTACTGTGCAAAAGTTTTGAGTCAGCCCTTATTTCTCTATATTTTGCTTCCAGGGAGCCAGACTTGTATTTTTTTTAAGTGGTCTTAGGAAACAGTTCTCCAAATACCACCACAGGCTATGTTGAAGAACGAAGGCGGTCATACCAAATAGCTTGTTGGAATTATATAATGTATGTATGTTTGCAGATGTTTCTATAAATCATGGCACCAATGTCCCAATTTCCTAGCAAAATTAAAAAGAAATGAGGGGCGACCCAAGACTTACACACAGTATGGTATAGTAGACGTGTTCAAGCAGTTCTTTTTATCAAGCAGACCTATGACAATGGCTTCTTTTTCAGAGGAAAGCATCAGGATTCGACTCTTTGCTCCATGTGTACATGTATACAGCAGCAGCAGAGGAAGATCGGACTGCCTCCGGGACTACAGTCTGTATGTCTGGACTCACACACAGGGGTACAAAATTTGTGCTTCTCTGTGAAAATGTTATAACTACGCACCGACACAGGCCCGCAGAGGACATTTTTCTGCTGGCTGTCCAGCGTAGCAGCCGTTTAGCCTCAGGGGACCCGCTGTGTGTTCTACCTGGTCTGTCGACCTGTTTGCCTCCGTACACCAGCGTGGCTCCCTCCTTCACCCCAATCTCACAATACTCCAGCAGCTTGTCTAAGTGGGCTTTGTGGTTCTGTGGGCCATGGTCTGTGGAGCGATCCAGAGGGTCTCCGATCTTCATCTTCTTGAGCTCCTCCACCTTACAGAGAAAGGGTAGAAAGACAGAAAGATGGTTTTGTTCTGCCTGAACTGACGCTTCCAGATTGCATTCCCTCTCATTGCTCGAGCATGGTCACGCTGGCGTTTTGGGACTCACCACCCGGCTGATGAACTCATCGTGTATCGACTCCTCCACGAAGAGACGGCCAGCAGCGATGCAGTTCTCACCTTTGTTGAAATACACAGAGCTCATGCCCTGTGAAGCAGCACACACAAACACACACATACAAAGCTAGTTTCAGGAGATCACCAGAACCTTCAACCGCAGGAATCTCGGGTTAAAAAAAAACCTTACGGACTGGAGCTATGCCTCAATATTGTAAACTATCAACTAATTAGTCTACAAAATGCTCCCTGAGCGTTGCGCCCTCACCATGCGGACAGCCTTATCCATGTCACAGTCGCTGAAGATGATGAGAGGTGATTTCCCTCCGAGCTCCAGAGAAACCTTCTTCAGGTTGCTGAGCGCACAGCTGCGAGACAGAGCATAAAGTAATGCAGCCATAATCTGTTGCCATAACCACAAAGAGCCCGTCAGGTTTTACCTCTTCATGATCTGTTTGCCGATCGGCGTGGAGCCGGTGAAGCCCAGCTTGCGGATGTCTGGGTGCTCGGACAGACGCTGTCCGACCATGCCACCTGGAGGAGACCAAGGAGGTCAAGGAACAGATTTTAGGTGGGAGGACACAATCTGCCACACACACACACACAAAATGTCTTAGCATGTGTTGTGTCAACAAGTATTTCCAACCTTGGAGTCAGAAACTCCAGTCGGGCTGAAATATTAGTTTTTTTTATGTCTGTTGTTTTCCTTTATTAACTACACAGTTTTACCCGATGGGGCTACTACAATGATGCAAAGGACACCCAGAGAGAAGGGACTGAAGTGCTCAGTTTATTTCATCTTTGAGAAAGGTGGGGTTAATATTTTATTGGCACTGCTCAGTGCAAGGAATAAGAAAAAGGGGACTTTTACAGTACGTGGATGGATTCTGTATTAATGTTCATTACCAGAGCCTGGCAAAATATTGATGACTCCTTTTGGGATGCCAGCTTTCACTGAAAGCTCAGCAAACTTTAGCGCTGTCAGTGGAGTGACCTGTAAATATTAAAATCAATAATTAAAACACACCAAACCAGACTGGCACAGCATCTGCTCGCCTGGAATAATCCAAACTCTATATAGGATGAGGAATGATGCGCTCACCTGTGCAGGTTTAAGAACCAGTGTGTTTCCAGCTGCCAGGCAGGCAGCGCTCTTCCATGCCAGCATCATGAGCGGGTAGTTCCATGGAATAATTATGGCACACACGCTGCAACAAGAAAAGGCTCTTCAGTCAGTAAAATACACAGAAAAACATAGATTCTATAAATAGCTGAGGATAATCAGGTTCAGACAACTTGTTAAATCCAAAATGAGAATTTAGTAAACGCAGAACTTTTACCCCAGAGGTTCTTTCTTAGTGAAGGTCAGGTTGCGGTTGGGCCTGGCTTGGTTGATGGGGATCGTCTTGCCCTGCAGTTGTCAAGCGGTGAATGTTTACAGCAACGTAGGCTGCGCGCCACCGACAAAGATATACTGCGTAACCTCAGCCTACCTGGATCTTGTCACACCAGCCAGCAAAGTAGCGGAAGGTCTGGATGGACATGCCTACATGTGTCTTGAGGGCCAGCGTGTACACAGCCCCTGAGTCCATGGACTCAATGGTGGCCAGCTCCTCTTGATGTTCCTCCATCAAGTCTGCAAGCCTGAGGAGATCATAGAGGACAGACGTAAGCTTCATTTTAACTTGCAGCTGTAAATAACAGACATCACCCACTCGCTTACAGAACGGAACCGATTCTTTGACCTGAATAGAAACCAAATGCTTAGGGGGTCCAAAGACATGCCCTTACTGGGGTTAGGTTAATTGGCCAATCTGAATTAAATAGTCACGGGCATGCAATGAAAAATAATAAATAAGTAAAAGATTAAATGTGAATAAGAAGGAAGTACAGGCAGCATTATGAAGCCAACAGCTGGCCACACACTTGTTGCTTCCTGTAGACCAATGACAGCTTTTATATTCAGGATTTTTATTGCAAAAATGATTTGAAAACAAACAAAACCAAAGAAAGAAAAATGCATGCAGCTACAACGTGGTTATCCTACAGCGTGCTTCCAGCCTCGACCAAGTGGTTTTTCTGATCGTGTAGCCCCACTGTAATCCTCTAGATCAGGGGTCTCAAACCTTTATGTTACTTTTTGGACATTTTGATTTCCCCTCCAAGTAAGAGGAGTTAGCAAAATGGCAAAAAAGTAACCTAAAGGGCCAAAAAGTCTTATATTTTTGGCATCAACTCGCGGACCGGAAGTAGGGGGCGGGGCCGGATGAGTTTGAGACCCCTGCGCTAGATGGAGGTGCTCACCTGTAAAGGAGACTTCCTCTGTCTCTGGGGTTCATCTTGCCCCAGGGCCCATTTTCATAGGCTTCTTTGGCAGCAGCCACAGCCCTGTCTACATCACCCACTGAGGCGTAGGACACCTTGCAGATCACCTGGTTGAAGATTGAGATAGTCAATCGGCTCGGACGGTCTCTGTATATTGAGTATTGTATGAGTGTGGTCACGTAACTCACAGATCCATCAGTAGGACTGATGCTATCGTAGGTCTTTCCATTTTCTGCATCCTCAAACTTGCCATTAATGAAACACTGACATGGCATTTTCACCGTCATGTTGTTTACTGCTTTGGTTGCCTAGGTACAATGAAAAACAATCCCATTTGGACCTGAACGGATCTTGCTTGACCGACTCAGTTTTAGTTTGCAATCCGACTCACACAATCAATGACCAGCTCCTCCTCCTGGTCCTCTCCTCTGAGCTTGCGGACAAACATCTGGATGAAGTCCTGGAATGTGGTGGCCATGTACACATCCTCGTTCTGCAGCTGGACGCTGGGACACCTCTGCTTCACCTCCTCCACCAATCTGCAGACAGATAGCCCTTCATCGCAGGCTGCCTTTCTACGGGTTTGTAGGACGCTTTTTTGGCTCGGTGATCTCACATTCATGCCGAGACTTCTCGCTAACAACTAAAGGTGAGCCACACAAAATTTACTGTTTGGAGAAGGATGTGATGAACTAATCACTTCAGACTGAACTCTTCTACTTTTGTATTATTCACATAAATGTGCCTGTTACTGCTGTATTGTTGGCACTGACATTATATTCTTAAGATAACTTAAAATTAAGAATGCTCTTCAATCACTATAAATGAAACCTCTCCTCCTTTGGATACCGACTCACCCCCTTCATTTAAAGAAGAGAGGGGCTGGAAGAACGTTCACCATACTGATTCAAAAGGAAAGAGCCAGGAATGAGTCAAATTACATATAAAGCTCTGGCAATGCTTTCTGTGATCGGCTTTATTACGGTAAGAACTAAATCGTCAGAGATTTTTAGTAGATGCACCTTTGCTATCAATTTTAAAATCCCAGGTGACATCGTTCTCAAGTTATCGTGTTCACACAGTTAAAAATTGCCCGTCCGCCCACCGAGCAGGTGACGACAAAACCCCGCCATTATTTTTAGGCTGAGGGGCAAAAAAGGTTCTTAGCTACAGTCTGTGTTCAGCCTATCAAAACCTGAGAACCATGGATGGTGTAGTCTTTATGTTTAGCCCCTGAGGGTCAAGATTTTAAATGTGGCTGGAACTCAGTATAGTGACATCTGGACTAGTTCTTGTATAGCGCTTTTCTACTCTGACTCAAAGCGCTCATACGACACGTTTACATTCACCCAATCACACCCGTTCTGTGTGATTCTGGATGGCTGTGGCTCAGGAGGGAGAGCAGGTCACCTATGGATCGGAGGGTTAGCGCTTTGATTCCTGGCTTCTCCGGGCTGCATGCCAAAGTATCCTTGGGCAAGATGCTGAACCCCAAGTTGCTCTCTGACGCAAGGGTTGGAGTGTGAATGTTGGACAATAAAAAGCCCGTAGCTTAGTTACTCATGGAAGTGCGGTGAATGTGTTGTATGAGTGCTCAGAGAGAGCAGAAATGTGCTATATAAGAACTAGTCCATTCACCCAAGCACTTCCATATGTATCTAAGGGCTTTTGCCCTTTTCATACTCCTAAGCTTGCGTCAGAGAGCAACTTGAGGTTCAGTATCTTGCCCAAGGATACTTTGGCATGCAGCCTGGAGCAGCCAGGAATTGAACCACCAACCCTCCAATTGGTAGGTGACCTGCTCTACCTCCTGTGCTACAGCCACCCCTAGGTTCAAGGAGTGCTACCTTCAATACCGTCTTAAAATACATTACATGGTTGTTTTTGTAAAAGGAAAAGATCCTTCCACCTCTGGTTTACAGGAAGAGGTTACACCTTTCTGGCCAATCACTCCACTGATCTATCTCCCTTACCTGACCACATCCATGGAGGCAGCTCCTGACTTGAAGAAGTCTGTGCTGTCCTCAATGGCTGGGACGTTGCTGAGGATACTCTTCCAGATGTTCTATAATAATAATAAAATAGGCTGATTTTTATTCTTTTAAGTCATTTCCAGTCTATTGAGAAACAAATACGAAGTTAAGAAGAATCTGATAAGACAGAATTTCACTTGCCCTGATCTCCTCTGCCATCTTCTTCTCATCATCGGTGAGCTCCACACTGACGCTTTCTCCAGAAGAGAAATATTTGGAAGCAGGAATCATCTTCCCATCTTCAAACTGCAGGTTCTTCACCAGGAGCTGAGTCCCAAACAGCGCAGAGTTAAATATAATCGGCCACGCTGACACAGCGTGCTTGATTTAATCAGCTGGATGCGAGTAACTCAAACACAGCTGGCAGTGCACTCACAGCTTTCCCGTCACTTCCATACAGGGCGAGCCCGTTTTTGGTGATGAGACCGGGCTGAGAAGCCCCCTCAATCTCCACTGACTGACCCTGTGGTACAGACCCCCCCAACATGGAGGAGCCATAAAGGATCACAGACTGAGGAAAGACAGAGAAGATTTGAACAGATACAGAATGCTTGGTGCCTTAAAGTGACCTGCAGCCATTAGTTTAGTCTGTACAAACAGAAAACACACAGTTTCTGTTTTACTTCTCATAATAACATTACTTGGTGATGGAACTGCACCTGTTATTGCATAAAATTAAGATTTCTTCCTTCCTTCCTTTTTTAAATCAAATCAAATCAAATCAATTTTATTTATACAGCGCTAATTCACAACAAACAGTCGCCTCAAGGCGCTTTGTATTGCAGGTAAAGACACTACAATACTGCAGAGAAAACCCAACAGTCAATACGACCCCCTATGAGCAAGCACTTGGCGACGGTGGGAAGGAAAAACTCCCTTTTAACAGGATTAATATTAATTAATTATTATTAATTATTAATATTTTTTTTTTTCAAGTTAATGTCTTTGCTTTTTTTTTAATTCTCTTTTCCTTAAGCACTAAAAACACTAATTCCATTCAAAGTAAGAAACATTTGTAAAAGGACTATGAAAAAGAAAATCTGTCTTAATGCTTGTTTTTATAATATCACATTGGGAACCAGGAAGAGTTGTAACCCTACATACTTCCAGTGGCCAAAAATATCAGGATGAGTGTCCGACTCTGAAAATCAGTCTGCCCTTCCAGCAGACGCCTGCCGTTTCTTTGCTCAGTCTTTCTAGGAAACACACCTGACCATCAATGACAGTCCAAGCACCGGGGACTTTGTCATGGCCACGGATCCAGTTGTGGATGGCCTCGGCCGGCTGAGCCAGGTCCACCTGCGGGGAAACAAAAAGGAGGCAGTTTCAGCAGAGCCCTAGCTTTCTGACAAACAAGGGAACTCCGCTGTCTGCCTTCAGTTCAGCAACATGTGGGAAAATGAGACCGCTCCGAGAATAGCGCGTTTGGACTTGCTGCCAGCACACATGTGATCATAGAACAACTAAGATCAGCTCCACCGCTCTCTTACTCCTTATAGGAAGAACCTCCGCAGGCCGGTGATAGTTGCTCACTTGCTGACTAACATGATGAGCGAACAGTACATTTCCGTGTCGCCGTGAATGAGGGTGTTATTACACTGAGCAGCTGTCCAGCACTGTGAGGCTACAGCGTACAAGCTGAGCCTTTTGGGGTCACTTGGGCCCTGGCGCTATAAATTACGATCTCTATCGGTGTCGCATGGACACTATTGTGAAGGAAGAACAACCTGACTCATAAAGTTGTGGTCAGAAGCTTACATACACTCATCATTCAAATACAACGATTTTCTCTCCACTAATATTGAGTTAAATCTCCATTAGCAAGCTGCACCTCAACCAGATCCTTTTGGCAGCCATCAACAAGCTTCTGGCAGAATTCTGCCAGGTGCAGTTTCCTCACGTTTGAAAACCTCATCTTTATTCCTCTAAACATACCTCTGGTCACTTTGTCTCATCTGACCATAAAACCTTTCTCCACATCGCATTCAGCTAATGCACGTGTGCAGCTGCAAATGCAGTCAAGCACCCTCTTAGTCCATGCTGAACTTGCTTCGCGTGGACAGCGGCGCTGGTGATCCAGAAGTTTCCCAGTTCATGGCAGGCTTCCTGTTGTTCCTGAAAATCCTAATCGACTCTCATCTGAGTTTGACACTTTGGGTCTTCTTGCAGACTTTGGCAAAGTGGTGGCACATCAAAATAGGAGTTTGAAGGGATGATCTGAGTGTTGCTCAATCCAGTGAGTGCTGTCAAACAAATCCCTTTTAGACATTGCAGAACCTTCAGCAGCAGCATTAAAAGAGTTAATAGAATGTGCAGTTCTTAACGAATGGATTAAACCACCATCCAATGTTTATGTCATAACTGCCTGAAATGAACTGGTAATTACCAAAATCATTACGATACATAATGATTTAATTACTGCGTGTATTTTTACCACGACATTCAGGCCCGTCATGAGCTTATCAGCATTTCTGACCACAACTGAGGGTAACGTTCCAGAATTATTTTATTCCTTAGAAAGTTTTTGAAAATTCCTTAGAGACCAAATTTGGTGTTCAAAAGATTTTAATGGGATGTTCAGCAATATTATCCAGTCCCTCACTTTGCCCAGTTGATAATTCAGACCCAACACAAATTCACGATATGATGAAGTGTGTAGCCTCAGTCTGCTCACTAACAATACAACATTTACCTTGGAGTTGGATTTCTTCTGAATGCCTTCATAGCTTGCTCCTTCCTCTGACTGGGGAATTCGAGGGGCTTTTCCATCAGCAATGAGCTGCACAGACTCCACCTGCACCGAGAAACAGCGTGCACGCGACAGCTTAACCTTTCAGCCGCAGCACAGAAAGAACGAGGGCTGGTGGGGAAGTATAATGTAGCTTTTTATTCAATAGATGCTGATGGTACCCTCCAAATTACGTTTCTTGTGTAATTAAAAGGACTAGCTCTTCTCGTAATACTGAATTCCATGTGGTTACCATAGCCTTGATGCCCTCTGGGAAGAGAAAGCGGTTGTACAGTGTGTCCACAGTGTCATTGGGCTCGACGTCGCACTCCCTCTGCAGCAGGATTGGTCCGGTATCCAGTCCATCGTCAGCCCAGAACACTGTGAAGCCAGCTCTCTTATCGCCATGGATCAGAGTCCTGGTGACATATAAAAAGAGCTGAGGGCCATAATTACATCAGTAAATGAAACCAGAGAAACTACCTTGAGGGCTGCAAACAGCTAAATGGATAGTCCTGGTGCAGGACTGCTGGAGAGCTCTAGTGATCTTCCCAGGGAAGAAAGCAAGAATGCTGGTGTGGAGCCAGAGGCTATAATAAATGGGGTCGGGGGACCTTGCGTCCTTGAAGTGATTGGTCTTAGACAGACATAACCATAGTGGAGCTTCTGTGATTGGTTATGCCAGAAGGCGCTTCCCATAGTGGGATACTGAGCAAGGTTTGAAAGAGAACCAATAGTTAAGAACAGAATGAGATAAAGAAATGATAAAAGGAGAAAGTATGGCACTAAATCCACCGTTAAGGCTGCAAAGGAAACAGGCTTCCTATTGAGGCAACGCAGTGCACGGACTGTGTGACATGCTTTGACATACCAGAAAGATTCCACACGGATGCAAATTTGCCTGATCATCTGGGATTCTCTCACTGTTTTGGGTTCAGTATTCTAAACGGGCTCACGCTCAGTCTGAACCATCAGAGGCGTTAGAGAGGGCACAGTCTCCTCACTGAAAGAAAGCTAAACCCAAATGCATTTTCCATAATGCCAAAGAGGACCTTTTTATGAGACACCTACAGCCAAACCAGGAAACGTGCCAACTGTGCAGTTGCACTGGCACAGACATGTGCACAGTGAAATAGATACCTGCCCAGTGGGTCTCACCAAGATGGCTGATGAGTGGACCTGTAAATCCCCCTCTGAAGCTGCAGGCATGTAAAGGAAAGAGGAAAAACCTCTTTCTTAGTGGTGAGTCTCATTAATAACCTTTCACAGACGGGGCTGTGGACATGCCTCTGGCAAATTGTAAATTGTGTGTCTCTGTGATCGTTTGGAGATAGTAAGGGCGGGGAAGCAACAGACTAGCGAGTAGAAGAGATAAGAAAACCAGGCTGCTGAGAGTCTGGTTTAAAGCTACAACAGAGAGGACAGAGCAGTGTCTTCATTAGCTTCAGTCTTTGAGTTGTTATGAAGAGCAGGACAGAAACCTCTGGAAGCTAGCTGACATCAGCACATTTGCTTTCTTTCAGGATTTAAACTAATACATTATCTTACAGCGAGCACGTAGCAGTTTTATTACAGCGCAATGAGCTTTTTTTTTTCTTTAAGAAACAACGCTTTACTTCAGAGTCTTTTTGGGGCCTTTAAATGTAAACTTTGCTTTGGATGTTTTTTGGCTCAGTTGATTTACTTTTATTTTATTTTATTTCATTTTAATCTGATAACACTCCATTCTTTTTGTTTGCACACCAGTTGTTGAACTTACAATAGTCATTCCTGCAAATAGTCCCCTTCCTCCTTGAGTTTCAACCCCTTGGTTTCATCACTCCCTGGTGGCTTCTTATTGCCACCCGCTGATTACAACTCTATCTGCATGCTTTCTCCTTTCTGTAAATACTTTTCTTTACACAAAAACGCCCCTCCCTGCCATTCATCGCCACATGCATCACACCATCAGGCACGCTGCCACGGCAAACTTTCAAACGGTGATTTCTGCAGCACATCCTAAAGGATCTTGGTCTTACTGTCTTATGATAGTAAGACTTAAAACTTTGCTCCCATGGCTCCCTTCCTGCACACCATGAAACAGTAGAATAATATGGTAATCGCCGCACGGTATGGCACATCCCGAGCTGTTAAAATGAACTCGTTTGAACCCCACTTCCCGGCCCTCCTCTCTCACCAGTTGATGGCTGAGGCTCCTCTGTGCAGGGGCAGGATGGAGGGGTGGTAGATGATGGAGCCATGCTTTGGGTGGTCGATAACGTTCATGGGGATGAACTGTGAGCAGAAGGGCATGACATTGAGCTCGGCACCCACCGCCTTGTAGGCATCCACCACTTCTGGGATGGGCTTCCCCTTGACTCGCCACCGTGGGAACTTGAACACTGGCGTCCCATCTTTCTCTGCTGCCATGGCTAGAAAGGAAGGAGGACACTTTAGGTAAGCAGCTATATGTATATATTTTAATCATACACTGAATTCTGGAAAATCCGATAATACAAAGACTACAGTCTGACTTTGGTCAGATAAAGAGTGACAGGACGAGCTGATGTGGACATGGGTTCCAAAGAGGCTTGCAGTAATGCAGCTCCTGTGGCAGGCAGAGGAGCTTAAAAAGCATCTTCTGTGAGATTTTGATGCACAGAAGGGTATCAGCTGCTCTGCAGGGACTGTGATTGTACATGAGCCTGAGCTTGTGTGCTTGCAAATTAAAGTCCACAAGACTAGAATCAAACAGCCTAGAATAACTGGAGCTGATAAAGATAGGATGATATAATAAATAATATATATTTCCAACCAATTCATTTAAACAGGGACCTACCACATATTTTAATGTTGGCCTTCTTTTAAATATAAACATTTTGTACCTTTTGTCTTTATTTGATAAATAAAATAGAGAGACATGGTGGCGTTGTAGAAACTGTTGGATCATAGCTGGATTCTTGGAGTATTTAAAAATTAGGATAAAAAGAATTGGGACCACGTAACAGAGAAATTGCTTCTAGACCATATTTTACATTGTTATACAGCACCATTATTTTTCAGCGTGCGCGCTGTTATAGCTATAGATCTTGGGCCTGTATGACCTGTTACTGTCTTTAGCATTCGCTGTGCTGCGCTGCAATTTTTGTACCCATCTAATACATTTAGGAGAGGTTTATATGCATTTGCGATCCTATAAATTATACAGACAAAAACAAGCCATCTTCAGGCATATGGGGCCCGTGAGGGTCTGGTGCTCCTGGGCATTTGCCAACTTTGTCCAGTTGTTAATCTAGTATTGGCTACCATAAGATAACATTAACTGAAATGTTCTTTACAATATGAAAAACAACTTGTGGAGACCTGAAAGTTGCCGGTGAAGGGCAATATATCACAATTCACTTTACACTGTTAAAACGCACAATGAACTAGTAGGTAAGGATGATATATGAAAGTCTTTGTGTGGCTGTGTGATGATGGTTCACCACGTGGCTGAAGGGTAACATCCTGAACAGAGCTCTTTGGAATGCAAAGACTGAGCAATTACTGTCTGTCTTCAGATTTTGACTTTGTTAGCACTGCAGACTGCAGCAAAAGCTTGCTCACATTTCCATTACCCTGTTCTAAATGCAGCCACTCTTCAGCATGAGTCAGATAAGATTAGACTGACTCTTAGCCACAGTAGTCAAAAAACCAGGACGGCCTCCTGTGTGTGAACACACACAGTCTGTCATAAGCATGACAGAATACAGCAGCTTTCTCCCGCTCAGTCCTACAGCTGTCTCGCAACGCGACAATATGACACTGATGCCGCAGGAACCCACAAACTCTTATGAAAACCACTTTGCTAAAAAAAAACACACACACACACACATGCAAACATATACAGTACCAGTCAAAGGTTTAGACACACTTGAGTGTGTACAAATGGTGGGGTCAGGCAATGCAGGAATCTGTTCAAGGCTAGAAATCATCAAAGGACCAATTTAATTCAATCAATTTTATTTATACAGCGCCAATTCACAACAGACAGTCGCCTCGAGGCGCGTTGTATTGCAGGTAAAGAGCCAACAGTACTGCAGAGGAAACCCAACAGTCAAAACGACCAATGACGTTACAGGAAAAAGGAAGGTGAAGAGCAGAAGCAGAGAGGCAGGTGATGACGCTCCCTGATAAGACTGCGTCACACCAAAGTGCATCCTCCCTGTGGCAGACTTCACCTCCGAGCTGCATCTCTGGGCCACACAGGGCCCCCTCCTCGCACAGACAATGGAGCCACTATCCCACAGCTAACACAGGATAAATGCCCGTCTTTGTCCAGGAGCACTGCAGTCAACATGCATCTACCTCAGCTGCCGCACAGGCCTCTGGTGACCCAGACCTAATACAGGGACACCTACAGGCTGTTATTACTTTGGTACAAATTAGATTTTTAATCTCTCATATTTTATGTATAAATTTGACAGCAGACACAGTCACACTAAAGTTTAAAAAGTAGCCCTGTAATGATCTAAATCGGGTCAAGGGTCAATATGATGCTACCTAAATCGGGTTTGCAGCAGCTTCTAGTAACATATTACCAAATAGAATCATCTCTACAGTTCTGCTTAGCGCGCCCTTCATTGGAGTTTCTCTGAGCACATTGTTTTGATTTTACAGCCTACTTAATTATCTATAGTTGTGGTGTCTCGCCTCATTCATTTCAACAGTACACCAAACAGAAAGCAGAGAAGAGTAAAAGCTGAAGGACAATATTTCACTCAGAAATGAGTGCAGACTAAAACAGAAGCTAAGAAAAAGCGCTGTATTCTTCGGGAGGGGCTGGAGCCTCTCCCAGCTGAACTTACCCAGGGGGTCAGCCTTGCCATCCTTGTCAGGGACTGTGAACACGCCCACCACCTTGTGGCCCTGCTTCCTCAGATTGCTGTAGACCTCCTGGCCAAACAGGCTCTGGCCAATAATTGCCAGTTTTAACTTATTCTGGTAATAATGCTGCAAAGGGAGAAAACGACACACTAGTTTCAGCTTCACTCGGTGTATTATAGACATATTTGAAATGCTGCTCATCATCCTTAAACACTGTGGGGGGGTTTTTCTTTCCCGACCTCCCTACAGTTCAGCAGATGTTACACAACTTTAGTAAGCCTGATGCTGAGGCTTTGCAACAGCCAAAAGTAAAACGTACAGTTGTTAAAGGAGCATTCCAGTGATTTTATACTGCACTACAGTACTGTGCAAAAGTCCTAAAAACATTCACAAACATAAATGAAAAAACAGTGTATGTGGTAATAACAAGATGTGTCTGATTCTAATGAGTCTGAATTTGGCACGAGCACCTTTATTCTTCCACACAAGCCTGAATTCTCTCAGGCAAACTTTCTTGTAATTCCTGTAAATATTCTTCAGGACCAGCTGCGGGCTCCTTGAAGGATATTCCAGAGCTTTTCTTTGGCTGTTGGCTGCCTTTTGTTCCATTCGTTGTCAAGATGAAGCCACACTCGGTAATGATGAGGCCCAGGCTCTGGTTCCATTGTGTGGTTTTCTATTCAGGTATGCTTTTACTCCATTTGCAGTACTCACTGTTGTACCTCAGTCCTGGCCTCGTCTGTACATACCAACAAAAGTTTGAACCGAAGGTTCTGGATCTGGATCCATCGCTTCATACAGTCCCACCTGCTGCTGCTGATTTTCAGTCCCGTTCTTGTGTGACGTGGCATACCTCAGCCTTTTCTCCCTGTTTCTCTTCCTTAAGAACGCCTTCTTGACATCCCTCCACTGAGACAATTCCTGAAGAGGTTTTGGCAAACCGTAGCTGGATCAGTTGAAGTGGTCCTTCAGGGCCACCCCTGTTTGCTGGGATCCTGCTCACCTGCTGCAGTGGCTCACCTCTTGAGTTAATTTCTTTATTCATGCTTGACTGATCCATAGGTCAGTGTAAAGTGGCTTAACGAACAAAACAACATTCCTCTGAAAACTGTCAGGTACAAAGACTGGACTGATAATGAGGGGGGGAAGTGTCCAAAGAAAACTTTGAAAGACTTTCACAAAGCCTGGTGACCTGCTGGTCAAGACCACTTTAACAAAAATCTGAGTCCTTGGAAGCAAAATGAAAAGAAACGAGGGCTGGCTCAGGAGCTTTGCACAGTACCTTATAATAAATGTGGGAAACCTGAAAAGCCAGGACATCCTGACTCCAAGAAAATCCTTTTGGTTACATTTCCCATAACATCCTACCAGGGGAAATGTATGACATCACCGGGGTTATCCTCTTAGATGAGACAGAAAGCACTATTAAATCTTGATTTTATTTAAACCCTTAGAATATTTTATTGTATATCCATCCATTGCACCTGGAGCCCTGTTTGCCTTTCATGACGTGTCTGTCTCATGGCCTTTAACTGTTATTGGCTAGAACAGCTACTGACTGACGAGGACCACAACCCTTCTCCAAGAGTGAGACGTGCACGCCGAGAGCCCCCCCCACATGTGAGCAGCATGGAGGTTTCAGGTTCCCGTGCACATGTGAAAGGTCCTGTCAAGTGCGCGCTTGACAGCTGTAGCTGCTGAACAGCACATTGCAGCGCGCTCCCCAGCTCTGTACGGTAAGCTGCTAAGCCGGTAACACTGTGTGCATTCAATGATGCCACCTCTCTGAATGGCCGTAACTACGCCGGCTCCGGTGCACTGTCTCCGCTGATGACGCAACCCCTCCACATACTGTACAGTAAAGGCTCCGCGCACGGCGGGACGACCACAGGAGTAACGTGGCAAAGCTGCACGCCATCACGGACACGACCGGCTCACGCCGCATGCATTCAGCATGTCACGGAGACATTATTTTCTCAAAATCGGTGCAGCGTAAGCATCAAACCCTCTATTTACTCTCTGCACCGGCAAAAGCGACGTTACTCACAGATGATGTGGAGAATTTCCTGAAGACTTGACTCGCCGTCCACAACATAATGGCGGTGTTTCATATATATTTATATTTATGTGTGTGTGTATTAAACGCAATAGAAATTCAAATGAATCCAGACTCGCTGATGCGCTGCTGGCTTCACACACTGAGGACGAGCGTCAGTGTCAGCGGTGTTTGGAGAGGCACACCGTGGGTCGTCCCACGCAGCCGACACAGCACGTCCTGGACGGGACGTGCGCGTTCCCGCAGCGCTCATTTTTGACCCTGCGCGGTCACGCGTGGGAATTTTCCCACCAGCTTCGCAGTGGGTTTCCACTCAGTGTGTCACAATGGTTTCATATCGCGAATGAATTAAAGGATAAAGATTTAAAACACGTTGTAAACGGGGTCAAGTATTCTCTGTTGTTGGACTGCAGAGCTGCAGTTTCAGCCAAAGAAGTTCAAAATGGGGGGGGGGGCGTGAAAACTTGCATTCTGGTAGATTCTTTTAAAAGAAAGTTTCTCAATTTAAAAGGACAACATGTAATATTTAAACAAAAAAAAATATATAATTTGATTTTAATCTGGAAATACGTGTGGTCAGTCAGCCAGAAACACGGAAAATCCTCGTTTTGAATACGCTAACAAAGCCTAATAATCAAACTCAAACTCATCCAGTACTTTGGAATAATCTTTAGTTATCTTTACATAACCTACAGCCTGCTATGGATGAACTTATTCACTGATACAGGCACTGCTAAAAGGCCACATAAAGACCCCTTTTATTCCCATTAGTGCGCTATTGTTTCACCAGGCCACACGCAAGCCACTCGTTTCTGCGGACACGGTTCTCATTTTAGAAACGACATTTTTAAATAAATGTAATAAATACATTATGAACGTGTATATGTGCTGACTCTTTAACATAGTGTAATTTCTGTACATCTCGGCTTAACCCTGGTAAAAACAAACTAAACTAAACCGTATCGCATGTAGAGGCAATGCCAACCTCTGATAATAAAAATATCTGGTAAAAGTTGCTTTGCAATGAGGAGCACTTGCTGTATACCAAAGATTGGTTTCAGGAGAAGAAGCTCACAGCACATCTGTTTGGGGTCACTCTGCTGCTGCAGCAGTCGTTGTACCAAAAGGTCACAATGAAGGAGATCAAACACATACTGACCATAAGCACATCGGAAAAACCAGTGGGTCAAAGGGAAGAAATGAATGAAGAGTTATGGAACAACTTAGCACTAAAATCTTTGAAACAAGCATGGAAAAAAGGCCTCGAACATTAAATCAAAGCAAGCCCATATCAGACGGTGATGAGGAAATGCTTTGATACCAGCTGTGCAGTTATTGATTTCATAGATGGCTCCAGTGATTGAAAGAGGTTCATTTTACCTGTGGTGAAACTCCAATACTGCTTTCAGCCCAATAGCATAATTTCCCAAGTCATATTTTGAGATACCTGCCTAATTCTACTCTAACAGTGTAGATTCATCTAGATAGATATCAATTTTGGCCAAAATATGACTTAGGCAATTATGCTATTAGGCTAAGGATATGTAAAAAAAAAAAGAAGAAGAAACCGTTTGTATTTATTTGTCTTATGTCATTAAACTATTTGGCCCATTTTTTTTCCTGTTGATGCTGTTTGTAATTCTAGATTCCGTTTGTTTCTGTATCAGGCTAGAGGATATTGTAGGTAATTGGTGAGCAGTTGACAGGCTTATATGGGTGAGCCTTATCCTGATAGTTTTGAATATGTCTTCATGTATTTCATTTTTATTATTTGTACTGAGATTCATTTAAAAAGAAAATATCATTATCTATTTGTGTGTTGCCTCTCAGATCTTGTGCTGAAGCATTTCATTACAAGTGAGATAAACTATTCTTGAAATGTTACCTGGCCGCCCTGAAAAGACATTTTAATTCTTTAATTAAACACCTTAAAGAGTCAACCCAAGCCCGCTGATTTCACTGCTGTTAACTACGATTTACAGCTTCGTGTCTTCACTTAATGATTGTGTAAACTTCAGATATTCTAGGTGGTCATGTTACAAATTTGTTGAACTATTGGCTATAAATGGTGTAAAACCATCTCCTGACCTTTCTCTAGTATGTGGGAAGCAAGATGATGTTGAAATCAACCATTTAACCGCTAAATACTTACAGGTGTAAATAGTTATTTTGTTCTTTATATGAAATATCTAAAGGATGATTTGGGCTCAACTTTGTTGAAAATGGTAAAAAACACAAACCAGCACTACTTTTTGGAAGGCCGGGTACTAAGTATTCTCCTTGCAGTGCCACTACACTGGAACTACTTCTCTGGTAGCAGTGTTTGTCTGCTGTACACCTGCCTGGACTCTCACGCAGAACACGCCCTCATCAAATATGCATCTTGCGCCATTCACGCTCAACTGCCCTGCACAGGTTCCTCTGGAGCAAAGGTTCAAACTGACACAGGCTGCAGGTGCATCAAGCACTGACTCATTCATGTAACTAGCAAAGGACAATGCAATCAAGTCTTACAGCTACCCAAAATGCCACAATCAGGTTCTACTACATGATATAGCATCAGCCTAAAGGCTTCACTTTATTCAAGAAAATGACTCCAGCTTATGGTAATAAATATAAAAGCAATTACCTGCCTTTTGCAGTTGTACCCCACTTGAATGCTGAATGTATATCTGAGACAGCGAATAGCAGAGGGAGCAGAGAGCAGATGTGATTTATTTGTGAACAGCTTCAACAACATCACAAAGAGGTGAGAGCACTGTTGGTGGAGGGTTTCCACACTGCACACCGCTCTCCTTCACTTCCTTCCTGCGCCACCGCTATGATCAAAAAAAAAAAAAAAAATAATTTGTTAACTATACCGCC
>VUQK01034850.1:782-16449 GCA_015106715.1 Bujurquina vittata | reverse complement strand
CTTTAATGTTCTTTTTGCTCAGCAGTGGTTTTCTTCTTGGAACTCTGCCATGCAGGCCATTTTTGCTCAGTCTTTTTCTGATGGTGGAGGCATGAACGCTGACCTTAACTGAGGCAAGTGAGGCCTGCAGTTCTTTGGACGTTGTTGTGGGGTCTTTTGTGACCTCTTGGATGAGTCGTCGCTGCGCTCTTGGGGTAATTTTGGGCGGCCGGCCACTCCTGGGAAGGTTCACCACTGTTCCATGTCTTCGCCATTTGTGGATAATGGCTCTCACTGTGGTTCGCTGGATTCCCAAAGCTTTGGAAATGGCTTTATAACCCTTTCCAGACCGATAGATCTCAATTACTGTCTTTCTCAATTGCTCCTGAATTTCTTGGATCTCGGCATGATGTGTAGCTTTCAAGGATCTTCTGGTGGACCTTACTGTGTCAGGCAGCTCCTATTTAAGTGATGTCTTGATTGGGAACAGGTGTGGCAATAATCAGGCCTGGGTGTGGCTAGGGGAATTGAACTCAGGTGTGACAAAGTTATAGTATACACAGTTATAGTATGTTTTAACAAGGGGGGCAATCACTTTTCCACACAGGGCCATGATGGTTTGGATTTTTTTTCACCTTTACTAATAAACACCTTCATTTACAACTTGCATTTTGTGTTTACTTGTGTTGTCCTTGACTATTGTTTAAATTGGTTTGATGTTCCGAAACACTTAAGTGTGACAAACATGCAAAAAAATAGGAAATGAGGGAGGGGGCAAACACTTTTTTACACCACTGTACTTGTCATGATTGCATTTCATTTACACCTTCCAATAAAATGAGGTCTTTGGGTTTTTACTGACTTCAAGAAATGACTTGATGCAACACGACATCAAGGGCCTGTCTGCGCTGTGACAACCAAATATTAGATTCTTTCATCAGAGGGCTGTGATGGAGGAGTCTTCAAAATCCTCTTTCCGAGTGATGAGCCCCAGCAGTGACTGGGGAGAAGTCTGGTCTTCAGTGCAACTGTTTCTGAGAGAACGGTATCTGATCAGCCAGAGGGATGAACCCTGGAGAGGGATCAGACCGAGACAACTAAACGAGACACAATCAACTCAGCGGGGAAATCTCCCAAAGTTTGAGCTTCTGGATAGAATGAGATATAGAAAGGGAGATGAGACGAGACAATCTTGTTCTGCTATACTGATGTTTATTTTCAAGAGTATTTACAGTGATTGTAATGTGCATATAGGGCCTTTAACTAGAAAAAAACACTGGGAGAACCAAGTATAAAATATTAAATACATTTTTTTTAAAAATCAGTGAGGAAAATACATGCAATAAACATAACCCACTACACACTATAAATTCAGATTGAAGGGATGTTTTTGTTTAAAACGAATATGTCAAGGAGGACACAACAAAAAAACTTCCAAGAATAGATTATGTAACACTACTGGAGGTACACAAGTAAAGATATTAAACTCTGACAAAGAAGAGCCAAAGGAAAGCTGCTTTAACGCCTCCTGTAACATTATATTAAATACGATGTTTACATTTGATAATTTCCTTTTACTTGTATGATCTTGGCTCGATGACATCAATGCATTTGTGTCTGTGTTTACTGTGCTTATAATGCATTTGTATCTGTAGTGTGATAGCCTCGTGTTAGCAGTGCTTTCTTGCTGTCGTGCTCTGGATCACTTCTCTCCCAGCCCTGTCGAATGCGGGTGAGGGTGCGGTCCACACAAGGCAGTAGGAGAAGCAACTTGAGCACCAGCACCACAGAAGGCACCACCAAACTAAGCATGTAGCCTGGGAGAGTGTACCATTTATAGTATGAGGGATGAAGAAACATGTCCCAGCCGTACAGGTAGGTATGAAATGTGCAGAAGAACAGTGTCAGGTAGCCCAGCTTGGACTGAAAAACAAACAATGAAAGGTGCGTTACGGTACATTTACCGAGTATATTCACAGACAAATTCCTTCACGTAAAAACACTTATGCCATGATTTGCAATCGATTTAATGAGCTGGAATTCGATGGAGTTGCAGTTCCTTGCCGTTCTATTCAAAACTGTAAACATCTAGCTAATTAGCATTTCTAACTGTCAAAATCAGCATGATGAGCTCACATAGCCGGAGAAAATCTATAGATTTTAATGGACACCAAGGTGATCTGAGGCAGAACAATCAAGAATATCAAATTTGCAGCTCTGGTTCTTGGTTGTTTCACAGGTGTTTCATTGTTTCCTTTCTGACAGATTTGGTTGCATTTATGTGTTTTTCTTCTTAGAAACCTATTAATCCGTATAACCTGTGAATCAAGTCCAGTGATGGACTGACCTTAACAGAGGCATAGCTGCATACGTGCAGAGCATCCACACACTGATTTTGTGTGTGTACAGACATATGAAGGTACACGTACATACTTATGTGCACATTTGAATACATTCCATACACATGAACAAAGCCTTAGGATTGAGGCCCAGGATAATGTATGCCCCCAAATTACATCTGATGCATAACTTAACATTTAAATCTCTGCTCTAATTTGGGCTGGAGTAAAGGGAGGGGTGGAATAAGAATATGAGCTTGACATGACCCAGATACATTTATGAATGAGTTTGTTCCCCGTAGTGCGGCCGATTTCCTTCTTGATTGGTCAGAGTGAGAACAAAGGTAAACATTACGTGTGTCTGTTCAAGTGAAAAAATTCAGAGTTAGAAAGCAAAGGAGGGAAATCTCACTAACAGACTTTCAACAGTTTGCTTCCAGTGGAAAGTTTAAGACAGCTGCATCCCACGTGTCTGTTTTCATACCACAGACTAGTCCCTATCGGTCACAGTTTGTACCTTGGCCCGTAGACATGCTGTGAAGAATTTTTCAAACATTTTTTCTGCCAATAGCTTTCCTTAAAGGTCCAGTAGCCTCTCTGTAAATGTTCGTACTAACTGCACCTCAGCAGCCTAGAGTATAAACAGGTGCAAAAGTGAAGAAGCAGTACATGGAAAATTTCATGGTGCACTTTAAAGCATCTCTAGCAGACATATTAGAAGTGGGTGCCAACTAGGCCTATTTGATATACAGCATCTCTCTGTTAACGGAATCATCAATCTGGTATTTACAGCTTTTCCAAGCCAAGCGGTGAGATGATCAGTTAACACAAATTAACTTTCCCATTGGGCTTTTTTTTGTATTCATTTTATGAGAAAATGGCAGATTAAATATCACAGAAATGGCTCTAAACAGCCAGCAATGCTCTTTCCTGCCATTATGTTTATTTGTTCTTTGTTAAAAGTGCCAAATCTGTTGATGACTGAAGATTTGAAGCTTCTGTTATCTTTGTTTGTATTTGTAAGCATGACTGAGTATAACACAGTAAATATACATAGGAGAGTACCTTTTCCATTTTCCTTCTGTCATTAATTTATTTCAGTTATAATACACAGACGGCAGCTTGTGCACAAGCACAAATCTGTTGGATGGATTACTCGGAACATCAGTGGGCCACAGGAAAATCACATGCTCACATTCCTCCACTTGTGACTTCCAGCTCTGTTTCCCTAATGTGTCAGTGTGTGTTTGCATGAACCACACACTTTAAACAAAAGATGGAAACCAGCATTCAGGAGGACAGCTCCGATTGTATTGATATCCATGAAAAAATGACCCTGGTTCTTGAATTACAGCTTCAGTTAAAAGTACAGGAAAGTACAAAGTACAGTTCAGGGGTCTAGTATCTTTCATCCAGTAAGAACATTTTGAGTCAGATAAATGTTAAATAAGTGGAAAACTCAAAAATAGAATGAGTAGGCTAATCGTGTTGACCTATTAGGCATCTTTGACCATTTTTTTATGTCCAGGAGACCTTGCAAAGTCATCCCTGTTTTCATCTCATCATGTTTAGATGACTGTAAATCCCTATACTTTGGTCTCGTGCAAAAGTCCATGTCCCACCTTCAGCTTGTTCAAAACTGAGCTACCAGACTTCTAACAAATTAAAGGAGACAAAACCATATCACTCCCATCCCCACCACACCACCCTGGCTACCTGTTAAAATATAGAACTTATTATTAATTATTGAATTAAAGCCTTACATTGACTTGTTCCTTCCTGCAATAAAGATTTAATCACACCTCACAAAGTGAGCCACAGTTAGGACGGTCAGTCCTTCCTAACTGCCTGCCTCATTTACCAGAGAAATATGACTGTAGGTTTTAACTGTGTGCGCTTTTCTCTTGATTTTTGATTGTGTTTTCTTTAAGTGTGTTCTGTAAAACACTTAATAATAATATTAATCATATTAATAATAATAATAATCATTATTATTATTATTATTGTTATTATTATTATTATTATTATTATTATTATTATTTACTCAGCTCTCCATGGTACACTGTATTTCTAGTGCCATCAGATTTAAATGGGGGCCATACTCTTTAGTTACCTGTTGCCATGGTGAATAATGCCAACAGATCTCCTTATTCTTTATACATCAAGTGCCCAAAATGCATTTGATGCTTCAAAGTGTGAATCCACAAACTCCTGGGGTGATGGCAAGGTGTCTACATGCATCTATTTTAAACAATCTATGGTGTGAACAAAATGAGGGTCTCACTCCAGATACCACGTCATATCAGTCTTACCTGTATAAAGCTGAACTCTCTCCAGCTGAGCATATTGCTGACAGAAGGGAGGGAGGTTATTCCCAAAAGGAGATACAGACCAAATCCCAGAACCCCCATAGAGTAGTAAGAGTCAGTACGCCAGGCCATGGTGGTGACAAACGATGACGTTTTGTTCTCCCTGATCTTAAAATCACAGTAAAAAAAGAACAGAAATGTTTACTGTTTACTGTGATGGAATTAGACAGGTATTACCAAAAATGTTTTCAAGCGATCTTACCTGTGAGATAGTATTTGCTGCAAGCCTGTATCTCACATAATATCTGGGGAAAAAAAAGGCTATTTAGAGAAAAATCATATGGACAATTTAAATATGTATAACTCTTAAATATCTAAAAACAAAACTTACTCAAATACTGTACATTGCAAGAACTACTGAATTATCATTATTATAACGTTTATTAGGGTGTGATTTAGACTATCATAGTTGCCACTAAAGAACATGAAGTTTTTGTACATTCTGTAGTCTTGTACATGGGTTCAATCAGCACTGCTTAGCAGCATAAAGAAGTGTCCACTGGATGTAATTTGCAGCAATATGGCGACCAGAGACCACAGAACGTAAATGAGATTCAGCGATATCACGTGATGATGAGCAAAATAACCACTGGCAAAGCAAAGTGGACAGGACCAAGGTGAACTTTTCTCAGCTTCCAGCTCAGCGATTGAAGTGACTCCCAATGAGAGTGCAAGATACCATTGACTGATGTATGATAATAATAAATACGTTAAAGGGTTACCTAGGCAGCTAAACACTCAAATGTCCTGTGCTCTTATTAGTAGCCTAAAACAAGCCAGAGACCAGAATCCAAAGAATGTCAGTGAAATTTGGCACCATATACACTTTTGTGACCACTTTGATGCTAGCTACTGCCAGCGACCTCCAGTGATCACTTGCCAAATGGTCAGGGAACACATATTTTTCCACAGTGACCAGAGGGTGGCAGGGATTTTAGAAAAAAGACAAAAGGAAAGAATGATCAATGTAAAAAGAGAAAATGAAAGGGATGCATTATCAACCATAACAATTACTACAACAGTCATAATAAAAACAGCCTGAGATATGTTAAATGAAATGGCATGAAGGCATGCAACTCTTGCTTACCTGATGGGGATGATGAGAGTGTAGAGCACATGCAGAGAAGCCAAGGCGAGAGCTACCAGCCCCAGTTGTTTCCTGCACAGCATCCAACGATCCAACCAGTCAGGGAAACGCCTGAAACATACGTTTGAGTGGTAAAATATGAAAATGATTAGAAAATTGCACACCTCTCTGCTGGAATAAAATAGAAATGCATCTTATTGTGATTACTGACTTGTATTTGGTCCCTCTGTAGAGCTGAAGGAAGGCAGCTATGACTCCAGGCAAGTAACACAAAGCCAGCATAATGAGCGACACAATTGGAAACACCTGAAAAAAGGAGGCAATTACAGAGTTAGTTATTTTGAGGGTAAAATCTATGAGTTTTGGAGACATCTTTTCAAAGAAGAACATGTGTTAATTTACAAGCTAATAAAAAGGTTTTTACCTTGTTGGCCAAGGATACCATGATTCTAAAGGAGATATCTTTATTGTCGTTAACATATGCATAGATTACATCTCTGATGAGTACATAGACGAAGAAGAAGGCACTGAGGCCAGTGGCCAGTTGCATGGGCAGCTTCCACTCTGGGAACAGTTGCAGGGGGAAGTCCTCCAGCTCTCTGGCAGCAGACAGAGACCCCCTGTCCAGAACAGTGAAGCCTAGTTTGGTAGCCGTTTCTGCTACTGCCTGCTTTGCCTCAGCACTGTTCCCACACAGGTACACCTGCAAAGAAATAATTAAATCTATAATTTTGAAAATGCATGTTTTCATCATTTTTCATTCACATATTTATGTTTACGCACACACAATGATCAATGGTCTGTTTTGACTCTGGAAATCTGAACATAAAAAGACATGGAGACACACACTGACTGCTTACGTGCAATACTAAATGTAATTAATGCAGTTGCAAATGAACCAGAATGCTCAGCACCTATGCAATGTTGATGACGGTGTTTCACATTAAACACAGCCCAGTGCGTAAACACGCACTCCCCACAACACACACATTCTCCTGTGGGTTTTTCTTTTTTACTGTCCTCTGGGACCGCAAAACTGGATCAAAATGAGCAGAAAAATACACATATGCTGCAGTGAGAGAGCAAAATACATGATGGGAAGCTTAGATCTAAGAGAGAGTCTGAAGTTAATTGATTCAAGGATACATCAGAGACAACGTTCTCAGGAAAGACATGAGGCCGACTCCTCGGATGGCTTTTACTCGGGTTCAGTTTGATCAAAACTTCAAAATGAGTTGACAATATAATTTGGATGAAAATGCTTTCCTTTAGGAAAGAGATTAGTATTTTTAACTTGTTGGTCAGCACCCACAGTGTGAACACATCAGAGAGCTGTCAAATGCTCATGGTTCTGCATGGCAATATGAAACTGACACACGTGATATTTTTCAAATTTTACCTAGTATACCTGTGGAAAAAAGAGAGATTTTAACACTGCAAACAGACATGTTCATTACCTGTCTGCTGGCATCTGATGGTCCATTCTGAAGGGCCCACGCAGACAAAGTGTTAAAACCCTTAACCACCTGAGCTCCGGGGATTAGCCTGGTTAGTAAACAACAGTTATTTGCTTCATGTTCTGACACTTGTTGGTGAGTCCATCCACATGGACCACATGAGATGTCCCAAAATTTCTGATTATTTCATCATTGCCTAGTTTCCCCTTACCTCTGCAAATACTCAGCATTGGCCTCTGGGTACAGATTCTTCTTGAGGTTGTTGCTGACATCCACCAGCACCTTCCAATCAATTAAATCAATAGAGTGGATGAAAAGTTAGAAATGATCCAACAGCTTTGGTACAGAAAAGTCATCTCACTGTGCACCAAGGTACCTTCCCCTTGAGCTGATTTGCAAGTGTCTCCAGGAAGTCATAGTTTTCTCTGTGAATACAAATAAAAACCAGCCTGGCTGATTGGGCTGCAGCCTCGTGGCTCATTGCCTGCATAACACATAAACACAAGAGAATTGTCATGCACAGCCATTACACATGGCAACACATCCACTGATGAATGGTTTCATTTATTCAGAGATTCGAGTTTAGTTGTTGCATAGAAGGTGAAGAAAAAACAGTGCAGAATGTAGTACACAAACAAGAACGTCAACATCTGGAGACGTGCTTGCGCACGCACAAATTATCAGTAAACTAGTTTAGCTAAACAAGGTCAAGCCTGATTAGAAGACTTTCTTCTCTCACTTGAACACTTTGAACATTGTTATTTGCTTTGGTTTAGGACCATCCTTCAATTCACATGTTGTAATATCTGCTGTCAAATAACAGCAACCAAAACAACAAACTTCATAGACTGCACCTGAGTTCCTGGAGGCAAAGGGCCACAGCTCTGGGGTCTGCGGCTGCCGTACACCACCCTGTAGCCAGTCTGGAGCAAACGCTGGCCCAGAGAGCGCCCTAAGTCCCCTGTCCCAAAGATACACAGCAACTCCTGCTCAGTGGCAGCTCCTGTTTTCAAAAGACAGAGCGACACGCTCTCCGAATTCGCCTCCTTTGACATGCTGCTCAGTCTGTCAGACAACACGGCCACAGTGTGACACAAAAAGTGAGAATAGCTCCTGTGGTTCTGAAAGAACAAACCACTCTTCCAGGTCTTCTGCAAGCACAGTGACAGCTGGACTGCAATGTGAATACTATGAGTAATGTGTCCAAGTTCAAGACAGATGTAACTAAATTACTGTGACTTCAAACGAGCAGCTCTTCTGGGTGCTTCTGGAAAAAAGTGTCAGAGGACCATCTGTCTGCCTCTCAAGATCATGTGGCTGTTCTATCAATTTCTAGACTGACAGATTTTTCAGTCCTTAGTCAGTTTTTGTATTGGCCCGTCCCCTCCCATTTTAGGATGGGCTCAGACTGAAGTCTGTTTAATCCTGGAAACTCCGCGGCAAAAGGTTGGGGGCAGGCTTCAGAGAGCCTTTATATTTTCTATCTGAGCCTCTCTGTCTGCCTGTGTCTCTATGTTGTGCTTTGCCAGGAAATACTGTGGCAAAGTTACAAGTATGGCATGTTTCTGGGAAACCAGACAGATTATGCAACACTGGAAAACAAGACTTTAATTTACTATTGCTGAAAAAAATGTTTTTTCCCAGTTTATCAAATAAAGTTCTAATATAAGAAACCCAGATTATGCAGTAGGTGAAAGTCTTAGTTAATATGTGAGCATGACAGACATGCATATCTGAGAATCAAAGACTGAGACAGATTTTGTCATCTGCTTAAAGACAAGCTCATGATAACAGGTTTGTGCATGTATTGTGCCACAGTGTCCCAAATTTAAAGGCAAAGTAAAACTTTGTCAGACAAAACAAGATTATCTAACAGTTGTGCTCTCCACAAACACAGTTGTGCTCTTCACAAACACACAATCTAGACTAATTTCAGGTCACAGTATGCAAACACAATGCACTGGTATGCTCCCAACCCCCACTCCTGTCTTTCATTGCCCATCTCCAGCGAATGACAATAAACTTCAAATTCTAAACCTACCACATAATTACTCGGTCTTGAGTGCAAAACAAGTAACACTCATTTTTAATAGCATGAAGATATTTGTGGTTCACTAGCAGTCAAAAAACACAATCCTTATAATCAGTCTGCAATACAACGATCAGAAAAGGTGCTCTCTGATTCACGGAGTTTGTAGGCAAACCCACCAATTATAGTCTAAGCTGCACTCATGCATTGCCCCTATGAGTAATTAATGTTCTTAGCCTCATAACTTAGGTTGGCCTCCGAGTGCAGCCCTTCCTATTTTCCCAGAGGTCCAAAATAACTCCACTGTTGAGGGTTGAGGTGAACCTCAGGCCTGGTGACCTGTCCTAATCTGTAATTACTCCCTCTGCTGTGGTTCATCACTAAGTGGCTGGTGTGTGCACGAGCACGTGTGACACAAATATAATATTTTATTAGTGCAAACATACACATACACACAGTCGCGTACACACGTATGCAAAATAAGGTAATGAAATTTGTTGCTGATCTGGGTTCTTGGCCTATAATTAGGCAGAGACCTTAACTGCAATTAATCTCCTTGGTAAACAATTACTCACTTACTCTTCCTCCCACAAAATGCCGAAGTCTAAAGAAGAGTAGTGCTCATGAGAAGGGATCAGCCTTGATAAACATTTTGCATCAGTAAATACAGCAAGAACAAAAGTAAACAAATGAATGTCTGGTGGGAGAAGTGTTAAAGTTTATGTAAATCTAGCAGGTCACTGTGTTATTTGTGTCGTGCAGTGTTTGTTTTTTCCCATGTTGAGTGGTCAGTTATTACTAACTAAGAGTTCCTTAGCCTTTGAAACAAAGTTCAAACTTCAACCAGTAAAAGCCCTGACACTAAAGAGCAGAGCTAGACCTCAGTGAGCACAAGAGCTGCACTTAAGTACTTCTCAGCTCTGTGCACCAAACAATCTGGCCTAAAACAGCGTGGGTGGATTTCTGACGATCAAAACAAAACTGAATGGAAGCAGCAATCACATATCAAATGTCAAGCCTGAAAAAAAGGCACTCTCAGGCTGATGATTGGATCTTCCAGTATTCCCAGGCTACAGCCATTACCCTGATTGGCTTTACACTCTGCGGTATATGACTGTCTAAGCAAAAGGCAAAGTGCATTACAGCCACAGGCCTATGTTAATAGATTTTTATGCCTGAAATGAGGCTCAAAGATACAGTAACATCCATCTCCCTTTGGTACTATAGAGAAAAAGATTGAGTTTTAGTCACACTGTTCAAGGTTTGAATGTAATAGGCAGTGTTTGGCAGGTCTGTTTTTACACACCCCTAACAAATGGAGAATTATGATCACAGTGGAAGAAAGAACCAAGTGATCTAAAGTTCATAAAATGATGATCCTTTAATGACACACTGTGGAAAGATTCATTGTAGATTGTGATTAGATGTCTAGAATAAAGAGGAACATTATACAAGGAGGTGGTTGGGTTTTTTAGAGGTCGCTCTAGGCAGCGGTTCCACAATATTGTAAAGGTTTGACGGGTAGAGGTCGTTGGATCTGAGGTGTGATCATGCAAACAAGCTTCCGTGCCACTGGGCAACAGAGAAGAGCAAAAAACATTGTGGTCTGAGGCTAAAGTTTAGTACACTGACTTTTCCCTCTTCTCGCTTCACCTCCTCTACATGACACATCTGCTGTTTGTGTTTCCCTCAAGGCGCTGAATGTCCTCATAGGAGCCTCCTTAGCTATCTTTTTGAGGTAATGTTTTGGGTTGCAGGCCATGGCCCAACATAGCCAGAAAGGCCACTTCTAAACACATCCTATCTTAAGGCAGAAATATGAGAGACCCAGAAGGAAAAACATCCTACGGCTAGTTGCAAGAAAATGTTTTCTTGGATTTCTGCATTGATTATGCAGAAGATGTGATCTGTTGATCATTTAAGTCAAAATTTGAAACATAGTCTGAAAAAACAACACAGAGACTATGTTGGAAAAAGTAAGTGGGCCTCTGTGCTCATAAGTTCTTCCAAACCTTCTTGGAATCAGATGTTCTTCTTTAGAAATTATATTGAATTTGTGGGCTCCAGACCAGTCGCCTCCTTATAAACAACCTTTTATATATAAACAATATATAAACAATTCTGCAAAAGGTTGGTTGTTGAGAGCCATGCCTCAGTCACAACCTCAGTCAAAGCAACCTTCACAGGTGCTTAGAATGGTAGCTCTGACAAAAATGTGTTACGCTACAAAACCTTTCTAAACTCTTTGGCGTTCACCAGTTCTGAATAAGAACAACTGTCTACGAATGGAGAAAATTCAGTGCTGACAGAAAAACACTTGCACACCTAACAAAAGCCAACCATGTGTGGAGACAGGGGACAAAAGTTGATGTCTTTGGCAAAACTGCATATGTTTGAAGGTAAAAGGACACTGTGCACCAACACCAAAACCTTATTCCAACTTTGACACATAATGAGGAGAATATCACTGGCTGGGGGCTGTTTTTCTACCTCGGGGTCTGGATGCCTTGCAATTTGAGGAAACAATGAACTCAGGAAAGTTGAATGGCCAGCTCAGGCCTACCTTACCCCACTTATGATGATTTGTTATGACCTGCAGAGGGCTGTTAAATTAGGACATCCCAGAAATTTTGATAGCCGGAAACGATTTCTTATCAGCAAGGTCCCCAAATCCCTCCTCCTCCTCTTCCTCCTCCTCCTCATCGAAATCTCATAAGCAACAACAGGAAACATCTGAGGATGAGTTCTACATTTTATTAGATACACGAATTAAATTACTTTTTTTCAGCCAGCACAGTGAATAATTGCTTTATTAAATGTGTTCAATAAACAGATGAGAAGTACAACTGTTTGTGTGTTATTAGTTTAGTCTGATCGGGTTTGCCTAATCCTTGTAATTCTAGAGGGTTTATAAGCCTTTTTTTTATCTAGGCAAAGGTTGAGTTTCATCATTTACACTGAAAATGGCAAAGCTGTCAAAACCTCTTTTTTATAAAGTGTTTACACGAGGAACAGAAGAAAATAAAGCCCAGCTGGCTGGTTTGGCCACAGATGACATCCATAGTGAAAGTTATCTTGGCTTTGGACAGAATCATCGACAGTGCTGCAAGCTGTGCTTCTTGTTCTCTCCCTCTCTCCCGCTCTCCCTCTCTCCCTCTCTCCCTCTCTCCCCCTCTCCCCCTCCCCTCCCCCCCTCCCTCTCTCAGCGCTCTCCCTCTCTCCCGCTCTCCCGCTCTCCCTCTCTCCCTCTCTCCCTCTCTCCCGCTCTCCCCCTCTCCCCCTCTCCCTCTCTCCCGCTCTCCCGCTCTCCCTCTCTCCATCCCTCAGCTCTCTGGTCTATCATTTTGATCGTTCTAGAGATTTACAGTGAAATCTCCCTCCTGACCCCTACTGCTCTGGTGCTCAATGAGTGATCTGTAAAGTTAATGGGTCAGATCCAATCTTTCCTTGTAACAGACTTCACGCCACATGCACACGCACGTGCACTGCCTCGCCTTCCCTCATATATCTGTCTCTCTATTTCTTACAATGCAGAACAACATCAGGACATGGTCTTGGCTTCATGAGCTCTAATCACAGTGGTTATAAAACCTGACTGAAAGATTGAGCGGTTGTCGTGGTAACACTGATATATGCAATACTGAAGGGGACCTGCGACTCTATATATTGGGTCCACTTACTATGTGCTCTTGATACCGTCCATTCCCCCCCTCAAAATAACACTAAAATTAGAAGCCCCTAAAGCTTGTACACACTCTCACAGGTATCTGTACTTCCCTGATTAAACCTTTACTCAGGACTGCTTGTACAAGATAGTTAAAACTGGAGGCAATACAGTTCCTTCTGTTATCATATCCTGCATAAAACCACCAACGTTAAACTTAGCACACCAGTCATCCAGAGTAATTGAAAACGTGTCAGTGGGGAACATTTCCTAGTGGCATGCTGTGAACGGTCAACTTGGTCAGGGATAGTATAGCAAGCAGGAACATGCTGTAGCATGAGAGTGTTGTGGACACTCTCAGTGCAGTGTCCACAACCTCTCTGCAGAAAATCTTTTGATAAGTTGCCCTCATATGGGAAAAGTGAGAGATGGAAAAGTGATGGAATACAAAAGAGAAAGGACCTTGCCACAGATGAAGCCAAACGCTCAAAAAGAAGGGGCAGGAGAGGTCAGGGACACAGGAACAACCTACTTTGGTGTAACCTCTGTGTGTGTGAAGTTATTGCTTGAATATAAAGACAACCATTCATTTTAATTTTTATTTATTTTTGTCCGTATTAGAATTGCATGCAGCAAAGAGCTCGTATGCCATCATGTGAGTTATAGGGCACACAATTTAAACTAACTCTGAATCATTTTTTTCTGTATAAACTAATTGTTTAGTACATTTGTATGTGCTGTGATTGATGTATTAGTTTTTTGTGAGCACAGCCACAGCCATAGAGTGCATTTAAATCTCTGTTTTTAAAACTTTCCTGTCAGTTCCAGTTATTCTTTCTTTCTTTCTTTCTTTCTTTCTTTCTTTCTTTCTTTCTTTCTTTCTTTCTTTCTTTCTTTCTTTCTTTCTTTCTTTCTTTCTTTCTTTCTTTCTTTCTTTCTTTTTGTATTTTGTAATCTGGACTTTTCCCTCCTTGATGAACATGGTGGCCAAACTCATTTGTGGTCTGAACTTTCGATTTCAACACACAGCTTACAACATGTGGACCGGCCACACAGTAAAAATATCCCGCCTAGTTCTTGTGTGTTTGGGTGTTTTGGTTCCCGCATGACAACACCAACCGCACGCTGAGCTCACAATTCAAAATGAAACGTGAAATGTTTTAGCTTCTGTTTTTGCTCTTGTGAAATGAATGGAAGGGTATTTATTTATTTGTTTTTGCTAATTCTCTTGGCTGAGTGTTGGTTTTCATCATTCTGTTTTGGTTTCAGATTTTTATGGCCAATGGCACCCAGTTAAAAGATCTGCTTATTTCATATTTCTATATACAGAATCTGACAACAACCACTGGGGTTTTTAGTTGGCTCGATTAAATCACACATTGGAGTTTTGGGGTTAAGAGCTTAATAAATAATGCCTGCATTTGAAAGCTGCATATGTGTTTATAAATATTACAATCATACGGTTTTTAAGCATGCAGTTTGAATGATGTGGTTTTCAAATCCAACAGCAACATTAGAGGCAGACACGTCGGTCATATTATGCAGGACTTTCTCTGTCAGCTTTGACTGTTTTACTACCTCAAGCCCCCGAGAGACATTTCTATCTTATGAGACCTATGTGTGGGTCAGGTACCAGCTGCTGATGAAATTTAGCAGCAGCAGAAGCAGCAGTAATCGTGGCAGCACGAGTTGCAAACTGAGCCATAAAAGCAGCTACAATGGCAGCGCAGGAGTGTAACCGGGGCTTTTGACAGCTTAAATACAGCACCTTATTACAAAGACTCAGTTGGATGTTGCAGCAAATAGTGTGTCACATGAGTGTGGAAGTGCTCCTCAAATTGTCTGCCTGAACTAGCTTTGTAGGCTTTGCTCCATTTATGCCATTTAGGATTTATTCTTTGTGTAAGCTGACAAACTTGCTGGAGGAAGTCAAAAGCAACCGATTCTGAAATTTTACTGGTATTGCAATTAGTTTTATAATACATAAGGAATTGCTCTTGCCAAACACACTAAAACATGAAGTGAAACTTATAAAGTGGAAGAAGACTGCACTGTTCAGCACTTTTGTCCACTGGTTATGCTCAAAAGTTTACATGCATGTCACTGATGTTAAAGGAGGCAAATCTAAGGTATGGGTAGTTTCTGTTGTGGCTATGACCTAAAAAAGCGTTTCACCAACCAAAACAATAAGAGCCAGGGTGCGCACACATTTGAGCACAACTGTACATGTGTTATTGCGCTGACCTGAAAAGGACCAGAAAGACATTTACTCAATATTTAAAAGGCAAGTTTGCGACTAACATATGCTAAGATAAAAACAAAAACAAAAAAATAGTGTAAGGTTCTAAACCACTTGTGCCTGGCATGCATCTTTTATGCACCTTGAGCATTGCAGACTTCTGTGAGCTGTTGAGTAAAACTTCACTTCCCCCACATCTAACGTAATCTGCTCACCCTTCGTGTCTTTTAATCACACCGCTCACTCCTTTTCTGTGTTTCTTCTTCCCTTTTGACTCCACACCCCAATTCCTTCTCAGCACCTACAACATCAAATCCCACTCTGGAACGGAAGTCCTCACAGTAGTGAATATATAATTCATCTCCATGACCACATACTGCTGAATATTTCACTCTGACAGTCATGTATAATTATGACTTGGTGTCAGGCTGTCACTCTACTGCCCCCTCTCTGGTAGTTTTTCCACACAGCCCTTCAGGCCTCCAAAAAAAAAAAAAAAACACA
>VUQK01034846.1:10610-22900 GCA_015106715.1 Bujurquina vittata | reverse complement strand
TTTCCGCCGGGTGGGTTACTCCCTAAAACCATGCCCAAAGGAAAAAGGGGGGGGGGGGGGTAAAAAAGTTCAGCTTGGCCAGTTTGGACTCAGCTCCCAGTTTCAGGCAGTCAGCGACTCCCAGTGGTTCTTCTCAGTCATCAGTCAGTACACAAACAACTAATCTACTAAGCATCCTATTTAATATCTGTGTACACTTACAAAGTTTTTGGACTTAAGTGTTTTACCTGTTTTATTCCTCTGGATGTACTGGGGGGTAAGGGGGGGGGTGTCTAAATTATACCTGTAATTTCCCTGCTTCTCAGCAATAATCTTTCTGTTTTCATGAACATGCTGTACCTCCTGTAATTTAAATCCCATTCTGAGCAATGTCCTTGGGTTCTAAAATGAATTACTGAAACAAAAATCAGCTCGCTTTTCCACTTAGAGAGGAAATGGAGGAAGTCAGAAATGTTTGTTGACCTGATAAATGGAAATATGTTTTATCTAAGAGCAAAACCAATGAGACAACTAAAGGCAAGCCTTTTTTGAGATGACTGAACTAAAGGATGTTTATCTTTGGTTTTAGTATTCACATCTATTCATTTGCTTAAATGTAAAATACTTAAATTAAACACTGTCAGTCCTTGGCCGACATTACTTTCATGAATGCAGGAGTGGTGGACCCAAATGGAGGACGTGTGAATTCCGGACAGACTTTATTTACAAACGGTGAGGCACTTATTAGGCTGGTACAAAAATCAAAGACAGAGACCAAAATGCAAAGTCCAAAGAATCACTGGAGAACATGGGGTGAAACACAATGAGAGGGTGAACAACACAACCACTACAACACAACAAGGAACAAATGAAAGACAGGACGTTTTTGTACAGAGACATACTGAGGGCTAACTAGGGGAGTGGAAACAGCTGGAAAACAAACAGGGGATGGTAATCAAGACAATGAGACAGAGGAGGTAAAGCTAAACGCAAGACATAAGAGACACCTTAACAAGTTTTCTCCATTTGTGACTCTCACCATGGTTGGCTGGAGTCCTGAAGCCTGAGAAATGGCTTTATAATCCTTTCAAGACTGAAAGATGTAGATGGCTTTGTTTCTCAGCTATTTCTTTAGATGCTGACATGATGTCTTGCTTTTTGGGATCTTTTAGCCTGCTTCACTTTGTCAGACAGATTTGATTCAAGTGATTTCTGGATTCAACAGGTCAGGCAGTAACCAGGCCTGGGTGTGGCTACTGAAATTGAACTCAGCTTTCCAAAAAATTTGGTCAGTTGGTGATAATTCATGACTCAACAAGGAAAGGCAATTGCTTTTTCACACAGGGACAGGTAGGTCTGGATAGCTTATTTCCCTTACTAAATGACATCATCATTTCAAAACTGCATTTTGAATTTTCTCAGGTTATCTTTGTCTAATATTAGAATTTGTTTGATCTGAAACATGCAAGCATGTCAAATATGTAAAAAAACAAACAAATGTTATGTCATAATGTCATAGCTGTATAATCACAGATACACATCCTGCACTGATGTGGATGCAAACACCTTGCACTAAAAAGAGAAAACTGAGATACAGTGTGTTTCATTAGAGAAGCGTGTGCAGATCTTTAAACTTTGAACTGATCCAGGTTCGATGTTCCCCTTGCTCTGAGCGAACCAACTCCCAGCTGTAGCTACATAGTGAAACGACAAAGTGGTTTTCAAACTTCTTCTCTCCTTGAAATGAAAATTGTTCCCTTAAAGATGCAAATTACTGACCTCACATGATGCATACATAGTCTTAATTGCACCCTGAATACACTATTAATATCACCAAACTCCCAAGCCCCCTATGCTGAAACTGAGGCTTTCTAAATTCAGTCCAGAGTAAACAAATGAGCACTGACAATTACGCATTGACAACACATTAATCTGCAAAATTTCAAAAGCCTAAACACTGACACTGGCTTTATCAAACACAGCAGGATTAGATGAGGCTGATGCTTTTGGCAGCAGCAGCAGTTTGTTTGTGAGCCTCCTCACTCTGCATCCTCTGGTCCTGCAATTTTCTTCTCTTGCTCCCAACTAAACCATCATTGTCTCTGTTTAAAAAGGCTAAAATAGAAAACAGGCTGTTCTCCTCAGTGAAGCCACTGAAGGTTAAAATATATCGTAAGTGGCTTCAGAACAGACACTATACTCTTTGCCTAATCTGTCTCTATGGCAGCAGTTGCTGTGCATTGTCAGTGGTGTATATACAGTCAAAAATTTGGACAAAGTGTCTGTGCTGAGTACCTGGAAGTTCCAAGGTTGTGTGTGTGTGTGTTTTACTACTTACACTGTGCATGCAGTATAATATGTTTGTGTTGGAACTGGATCTAGCTCTGTGCCTCCGTTGTAGGCACGAATGGCCAAGCAAATAACCACTGCATGAGTACACAGATGTTCACAGCCACGAATGAGCAAACAAATTCCAATTCCTCATTTTCTCCGCACATCCTGTGGTGGCCAACTGCTGGTGATAAAGCACAGGAATACAGAGGAATAATTACAACAGGCAGTGAGGCGTGGTGCCCACAGCATGCTGTCAGAGGGGATCACACTTCCAGGACAGGGTGGGGGTGTGGAGAGGTGACGACTTTTAACTGGCACAATCCGCCTTTTCTCATGTGAGCTTCATTTATACATACTAACTATCCACTGCTGGATGAACAGTCTGAATGTCTCTGGAGGAAATGTGGGAGGCGGTGTCATGAGGTGGAGACGGCTGCATCGAAGTCAAACTGGCCAGCCAGGTGCCATCGCCAACCAGGAACTGAGTAAGTGCTCAGCCCAGAAAGAAGGCTTCACAGAGCAGATCTAATGTTTGGTTCCCAAATAAAATACAATAAAAGGAAGCAATCAGTTAAATTGTTTGGGTGGTAATTGAAGTGCAGCAGGCCTACCAAGAGATATTAACTTGGGACATTTGCAGGCATAAAGAAATTTTGCATTCTCAAAGAGCTATTAACTTAAAATGTGGCATATCTCAGTATGACGTGCAGTGTGTCCGTATTTATTTACAAAAACACCCAGATGAATTGCAGAGGTCTACAGGTATGGGTAGATGCGGACACAGAGCACAGTTTGGCTCCAGGTTTAAGAAAGCAGTTGGTCTTCAAGGTGCAGTTGTACCTAATTTCATGGTTGTGTTAAAACTGTATTCAGACTCTTCTACTCCTTCACTTGTTATTAATCCATGAAGCATATATTTAATAAATAATAATAATAGCATTTAATCAGCTTATACCAAACTAACTAAGCAAACACAAGTCACTCAAAAGCAGTCCACAGATCCAGGTATTGCCCCCAGGACTCAGAGCCCCAGGACTCTGAAGCCAATATAATGGGATTCTGAGCTGTTTCCCTCCTTCAAACTTTACACTTCCCATCATTCTGGTGCAAGCAAATCTAATTGTTGATTTGGCCACTGCTAGAGTTTCTGCTGTCTCTCTGATAGGCTGAACAAAAATAAATACACCTAATCATGGCCTCATTCACTCATACGGACATCTCTCTGGACCTTTTATCAGGAGTTCCGGTGAAAAGCTTCAATACTTCAACTACAGATCTTTGATCTTCATTATCCATCGTGAAATAATGCCATGCTTTGATTGTTTGATTTTTAAAATCCACTATGCTAGAGTACTGAAGAAAAATGGCAGGAACAGCCTGCACTATATTATTTATTACAACTGAATATGGTGGCAGGTATACTGATTCTAGTCTTCTGTGTACATAACCTGATGCACAGCGTTTGGTGCTGAGGTCCTTACAGATGCAGGAGTCCAACACCTAAAAGATTAAGCTGCCAAAAACAATTACATCTCCACCAGAGTTCCTGATCATGGGTGGTGGTCTCTTTCTCATCCTGTGCAATACACGAGTATTTTTTTCTTCCAGTGCTTTATAATGATGGAGTCGTGTCATCCATTTTTAGGTTTACTCTGGTAATCAGGACTAATCAAGCTCACTGCTTATTCACAAATCACAGGCAATCACCAGAGCATTCACAGGGACGCCTGGTGTGATACTCCTCGTCTTTCCCTCAGAAGCTTTGTCTCCTTTGTGAGGTTCAAAAATGGCAGCAACAGAACTGTGATTTTAAAAAGGAAGAATCAACATTTCAAATACGTTGTATCAAAGGACAATTACATTCGGCGGTAAAAATAGCGCGCTGAAACAAAAGTGACTTCCTGCCTGCCTCATGATTTTGGCCTCACTGGTTCTCACTGCCTCTGTTTGTCTCTCTCTGCTGCTGTCTGAAGCACTCTTGTGAAAATGAACCTGTCCTACGAGCTATTTACATCAGGCTCTCAATCCAGTTTTCACTCTTTTACACTCTCACGCACTCAGCCTCACTTTCATGCAACAGAAAATTTCAGTATTTACCATCCTATCCCATTTTCCATTTGTAAAATCACTCTTTGTATTCCTCTCTATCCTCAGCATCCCTGTCATTTAATTCTGATATCTACTTTGAAGAAAAATATTGAGGTTTCTTTACTGTTGTCTGTAACTCCATCTTTTCGCATGCTCTCATCTTTTTAAAATATTTGCCATCAGGTAGAGTGTAATTTTAATTTGTCAGATACTTTAGAGAATGACCAGGTGCCTATAACATCAATGGCATATTTGCTGTTATATTGCAGCAAGGTTCTTGCCAATTCAAAAAGAAAAAAAGCCTTTTGTTCTGCATTTTGATGATCTAGAGAAAAAAAAAAAGAAAATCAGCAACAGCAAATAACAATTGCCAAGTGAAAAGCAGGTTTACACAGCAGTCATTCTTTTGCAAGAGTGGCCATTGATACTACACTTAAGATAAATGAGGGGGGGGATGTATTACTAATACACTTTACTTTTTCCACTTACACAAAACTACAGTATTGGTTGATTAGAATGCGTCAGTGTGCACCTGTGATCCTCCACCTGTCACAGGTAACGATGAATGAGGACCCAGAATTGTGAGAAGGCAGGGATCAAAATAAAGACAAACCTTTATTGTAATCGGAGCAGCAGTCAAAAATGCAACATGCTAGGGAACTCAGGAACCGCAGGGGCTGACAGATGGCCACAGTAAACAGCATGAGGAGTAGAAATAAACCGAGGTACAAGTACACACAGACACTCGTGGAAGGTGAATACAGCTGCAAGAGACACACAGGCGCAAACAATGAGGGAAACAAGACTGGGGGGAAAGTAAAACTGAACACTAAACACACAAAACAAAGGTTACCAAAATATAACAGGAAATAATGGAATGGGAACACCCAACACCGAGACAAAGCCTAGACAAGTACAAGGGAACATGAGTGTACAACTGTGACCATAAAACCTAAAGACCGAAGACTAAACAGAGTACAACAAAAACACCTGTAAGTGGGGACTGATACAAAGCTACAAAGTAAGCAAACTAGAAATCAATCTGAACATAAATAATGATAAACAGAACTTAAGAGTCCAAAAGCACAGGGAGATATGAATCCATGTGTAAATATTTCTGATTATCAGTGTCATGTAAAGCAGTGCTTTATACTGTTCATACACAGGCTCAGAGCTCAAATGGTTTATACTCTTAAGACACTGCTGTGCGCCACCCAAAGCTCCCCTTCTGAAGTGGAATTGCAGCGACTGGGACCCAAAATTTCTGTATCTTTCTGAAATTGACAGTCCAACAAAGGGGTGGATTTGGAGTGACAGTTATTGCTGACAACTTTTGTCCATGCAACCAAATACAGCTTCATGAATGTCTTCCAGCAGAGGATTAAGCAAAGCATGTTATCCTCTCATTATCCCATTTCAGAATAGCTGGAAACCTTTTTTTTCCCTCTTGCACAATCAACCAATGTATCACACAACCTGTTTTAAATGTCTGCAGGCTTTTAATTTACTGCCTTTTCCTGGATTTTGAAGTACATTCATCCTTCCAGTCAGCTTAACCCATGAGCAGTCTGTGCCCTGGTGTCACCCATGCTCCTTCTCTCATTACCTCCCACTGGAGAGGCGAGCACACATTATCTTCCCCCTCTCCTCAGTTCATGGCTTGGTACTTTGGGTCTTTGCTGAGTGCTGCTGTCCTCCCTTGTCCTCATCCTATTTTCAGAAAATTAAAATCCATTTTCCTTTGTTCCGCTCTTCCCTCATTATAGCTTATTCCCCATCCCCCGTGGCTGGAAACAACGCAGGCTTTTCATGAACACTAATTTCATCCTCTGCAGGAGACCTGCAGCAGGCAAGAGAGGATTTTTACTGCACCTCATGGGGCCACTCAGGCCATATCACACAAATCACAGGGATGGGAAATCATCTCTGCGCAGTGTAATAAAAAACAGAGAGATTTGTGTGTATTCACTGAATGACAGTGGTGGACCGCACCTGTGGATGAGCTTGTGTTGAGTAGAGTAATGTAGTCAGCTGTGTATAAATTAGATATGTGGAAAATTTTGAATCCATGTCTTTAATTAAGTGACATAAAATAAAAAAAACACTCAAGATTTTTAATAAAGAAAAAAAGAGAATTCTTCAACAAGCCAAAAATGATAAATGGGCTTTTCTGTGTTAAGACCCATGACGCTCATTTAGATAAGTGATGTAGTTAAATCTGCCTAATGATTCTTAAAATTGATGACCACAAAGAGGAGGAGGTGCAGTCTGATCTGCTAATAATATAACATAACCTCAGTGTCCATGTACAGAACATCAATAAGCTACAGCAGATTAGATTAATTTCCATTTAATAATTTATCTAATAAAGATTAAATGCTGAAACCGAAGGTAACAGTGTGTAAAATTACTCACATTTAGGTAGTGCATTTGTCTGTTTTGAGAGTTATGTAATGGACTAAAAGTATTGCATAATTAATGTGCACTAATTGAGTATCATGCAGAGGTGCATGTAGAGTAATGAGCTGCTTTTTGGCCATCTAACAAAATATAGATGCTACAAAAGAGGATTTATATAGAGAAGTGATAATGTACTACAGTGCCTGCTAACACAGGCATATGATCATTAACCATGCTGCTCAGAGTATGAAGCCAAAAACCTATGTGACACAAGAGGAGATGCTCAGTGATACCACTCGGAGCACTGATAGTGTCTGGGGTAATGAAATGAAATTGAAATGAATGAAAGTGAAGAAACAAACAGTAAGATGTAAAAAAGAAAAAAACTTTGTAAAACAGCTGCTTGAAATAAAAGCTCATTTTAAAGGAGTATTTGAACACTTGTGGGAAGTTCCCTGATTTTACGCTACCCTGGTTCAAAGACTCAGAATGGTCTTTGAACAAATTTGTTGAAGATCGAGCTGTTCAGGTCTTTAAAGTGTGTGTGCTCACTATGTCCTCATGCTCCCAGTCTTTATGCTCAGCTTAGCTAACCATCACAAGACAGTGAGAGACTGTGCTACTGCAACATCACCGCTTTAACAGTGACATCCTTGTTGAGCTACTTCATTACCCTCACGGCGTGATTGACAGAAGACGATAATCTCGGGTCTCAGGGGCCCTGGTTTTCTTTGTGCACTTTCACTTCAAGACATGCCTGCACATTCCTGCACTGATGGATGAACAGAGCTGCTGCTGTGAGACTAGAGACTTCTTGGATCACTGTCCTGTCTTTATTTAGAGGCGAGAACACCTCTAACTAAAGAAAAAGCATCTGAAAATGTAATTTTCCATATAAATGACTGTTCATTAATATTCTTGAATTCATGCTAACACTTGATAATATGACCTGTGACTGATGGTGCAATTACCCTAGAATTAAACGGAATTTCCATGTATTTTACCTGAAATTATAGTGTTATCATATTTATGTATAAATAGATACACTAGAATAAAGGAATAAAGGGGTGATAATTCAAATTGTTTTCAGGAAAAACAAAATATTTATATTCTAAGTACCTGTAAGTAATGTCTAACTTCAGGTTTACAGGAAAGGAGGCACAAATTAAACTAAGAAATTTTAAGAAGCACATTAGTAGGTTTATGTAGCGTGTAACCAGGCCAGGTTTTTATTAATATTATATGACATACAAAAAATGTGATAATTAGAAGGAAACCAGCAAAAATTGCAGAGCACAAAATATCCAGATATTGTGTACTACATAAAAAAAACCTTAAACACTACTTAAAGTTATTTATGCACTTCTTAAAATTACTTGCAGGATAATTATTTCTTCGTTCTTGAATTTTAGCCCTTTATTCTAGTGTATCTATAACTAAGTGTTTGTAAGTAAATATATTCAGATTGTGTTTTGAGGTACAGTAAGATACAAGTAAATTCAATTTACCAAGGGAATTAAACCCTTAGTTGTGGGCCGTATTATAAAGTCTTATCAAATTAATTTCAAGAATTCTTTTAATTACACACAAAGCCCGACATGGCCAGACTCCGGACCCTCTGAGTCAGCACCTCAAATCAAGTTTGGTCTTTTAACCTTTCCGCTTTTAATTTTAAATCCAGAAATGTTCACTCTTTTAAAGCTGCAGCTTCTAAACTCTGGATCAGCCTTCCTCATTTCATCAGGTCGACTGAATCAGTGGTTTGCTTACAGAAAACTGCTAAGAACTCATTTTTAAAGGTTAGTGTTTCTTTTATCGATTTCCCCTTATTTTTGGCTTTAGTTCCTCCGATTGGAGGTGAGTCTGAAAGAATGTAAGTCCATATGCTTGATTGTGTGTTTGTGTCATTACTTGTAACAGCATTTTAATAATGAGGTGTCATTTGGAAAAGTTGAACATTATTTATTGAGATACAGAATTCAATTAATGGCAGTTAAACTCTGATGGCCCATCGAATCAGAACGGAATCTAAGCAATGATAGGAATTAGGGCAGGACTCCCCAGAGTCTGGACACTGGTGGTGGTGATGGCGCACTGAGGGATTTGAATGAGGTGGAGATGGGGGGAGGTGGGTTGCACGAATAAGTCTGCAAGGAAGAATGACAGGTAAGCAGTGACATTTAAGGTATGCAAAGCGGAGACTGAGTGGCTTAAAAAATGGGGGCAGAAAGATGATTGGACTAGAGCAGGGGTGGCCAACTCCAGGCCTCGAGAACCGGTGTCCTGCAGGTTTTAGATGCGTCCCTGATCCAGCACACCTGAATCAAATGGCTGAATTACCTCCTCAGTATGCAGTCAAGTTCTCCAGAGTCCTGCTAATGACTTCTATATTTGACTCATGTGTGTTGAAGCAGGGACACATCTAAAACCTGAAGGAAACCATCTCTCGAGGCCTGTAATGTTTTAATGACTGCTGTTTTTATTTCTTGTTGTACCCGCCCTGCTGGTACAAGCAAAGATTTCCCCCATTTACAGATGGAAAAGTTGGTGTGTTTTTTAAATCAGAGATAAACTTCACAGTGCTGCTGGCTGTGGATGTTGTGTGGTCAGCTGTAGTGCAAAGTCTGGGACAAACATGCTGCGAAAACAAAAGTGTTTACTGTATAAATATTAATATTGTTGCCAGCAGTAACACCAGGTAATTCTTCCAGCAATTCCTCAACCAAAAGAAACGCTTTGTGAATACATTTCCTCACACATGCACCCTATTGTAAGAAAATCTAATGATGAAACTGTCAGTGTTTTCTCCATAATCATGTATGTTGTAAAGGGCTCTTTTAATATAAATACACAAAAACTTTACAAAAGATACTGTTGGGTATTTATACATAAGAGCATAGTCTTACGGCTTCATGCCATGGCTTCAATCGGAGAGATCTATCTATCTATCTATCTATCTATCTATCTATCTATCTATCTATCTATCTATCTATCTATCTATCTATCTATCTATCTATCTATCTATCTATCTGTCTATGTTCAGTTAAGTTTTGATGAAAGGCCTCAGCAGATATTGAGTGGATTAAGATGACATTTTGTACAGACCTTCAGACTCCTGAAGATTATTCGTCCAGACTTTGAGGTCTTAACCTTAATTTGTTGTACAGCTATGAGATTTCGGTCTTTTAACAATTACAGGATTTTTGGTTTGTTTTTGCACAAATACACAGATTCATCCCAGGATGTAAACAAATAAAAATAAAATTTAAAAAAATGTAAGCCTAAATAAACCCAAAGCATGAAAATTTTAATTACTTTTGGCATTAAGGAGTGAAGCTCGGCAATAGCGACTGGTCTTGCTGGAGTCAAGACACTGACGGAGAACAATGAGGTGGAGGGAAGACTGTCTAAAAGGCAAAGTTACAAATTACAATGATTTTAAAAACTGGGCTGATCTGATTGGTTAAGAGGAGGCAAACTAAGAGGTCACTGCAGAAACAATGTGACACTGCTACTTTCAGGTGAGTTGATTTTTGAAACAGTAGTGAACATGGAGCGGTAAAAAAGCTTTCATCTCCAGCATGTTCTCAAAGCAGCTCCTGTGGTGTTTAAAGAGATTCCTGGTAAGTTTGAAGTCTCAGCCACTAATTTAGACTCAGAAAAGATGAATGTCAGGTTGCTCCCATATGAGCACGCAGTGAGCGGTTTGTCGGTCAGATCCATCTTTTCCTAATCACATCTAGTTTTGAAACACAAACATGGCAAAAGCTAAAAGGCTTTCAAACCTGACTTCACAAACCAATGTGGGCTGTCACTACTTTATATGCAGTCTATGGCTTTTAGCTGGAGCTCGTCACTGGCTGAGAGCATTATTATCATCTCAGCCTGATTCAATGCACGTCATTAAAAGCCTATTAAAACAACATTAACAAACAATGGTATCATGTGATAACTCAGTCATAAATTATTTGGAAATGTGTACTGTAACTGCATGTGTGGGTGGTCAATTGCTGTGTTGTTTATTAGGATTCAGAATAATAATCGATAAAATGAGCAATCAGTGACTTTGTGGGAGAAATTGAAGGAGGGAGCTCAGTTTCAGGGGTCGGCAGATGTGCTGTGAAATTGGCGTTTCAGATTTCAGAACAGGTTTAAGAGCCATCCACTCTTTATTCCATTGTGAAGTTTGCAGATGACACCACTGTAGTGGGTCTCATATCAATGATGGGATTATGATGAGGGGTATTCTCTCATCATCATCATCATCATCATCCTGGGCACTCACATCACAGCTGGCCTGACCCAGGACCTTGAACACACCCCACACGGTAAAAAAGGCTCAGCAATGGCTCTTTTGTCTCAGAAAAGCTCAAATGGGATGGGCTCCCCTCAAGGCTGCTGGCAAACATCTATAGAACCACAATAGAAAGCATCCTCTGTCTCAGTATGATATGGTCAGCACATGGAACAGGACAGAAAGGACTTGGCCCGGGTAATGAGAACAGCACAGGGGACTGCAGGAAGTCCTCTCCCAGGTCTGGACTCAGTGTGTGCTGGCAATGTCCAGAAGAAAACCAGCTGCATTGCTATGGATCCCACCCACCTGGTTAATAGACTGTTTGTCCCTCTATGTACAGCATGCATCCTGTGCTACCTTTTAATGTTTCTTTATTGTATGCACTTATTCATTGTATCTGTCTGTATTTTAAAGTACTGTCTGGTTTTAACTCAGAACTGCCATGCAGCATTTTGTTGTGACTGCATAAAATCATTAAAGAATCTTTGAATCTTAATGTGCATTTAGACTTGACACTACTAACACTGTTTGCTCTTAAGTCTAATTTGATTAGCTGTTTCAGCTCCTGCAATTACTGAAAGCAAACAGGCATCAAGGCACCACGGAAGGTCAGAAACAGTCCAAATGCTTTCAGCTCCCTCAGACACATCAGCAGAGCTGTTCCAGTAGGTGTTCTAACCAAACATGGCATCCATGATATAACTGTGGAGGTATATGAAGATGAAAAGGTACTGGAAGGTTACCTTCGCTAAGATAAATACAGCAGGACTGGCAGTGTCTGAGAGGAGGTGAGGGTTAAATTGATCTTAATGAAAGTACACATTAAGGCTCAGATCGTATGGCAGGCCAGAGACCCAGGAAAGCAAACTAAACTGAAACCGTTAAACTGTGAAAATGTTTTGTGGCAGTGCAGGCCACAGCACTGACTCTGCACATTAACTTGCAGAAATGTGCCCTGACCCAAAAACATATCTGATGTTTAGCCCACCCGTGAGCAGTTCCTAAAAGGTTCTGCTAAAACCAACACAAGAGAACTCATCCTCACTGTCTGCCCATATTGCCATCCTCTGAGGCTGACTTTGCACAGTTCAAATATACTCACTGTCTGCCTGTCTGTGCAGCACCTCTGTTAGAAGCCCAGCATGTGATGTGTGTGTGTGTGTGTGTGTGTGTGTGTGTGTGTGTGTGTGCG
>VUQK01034834.1:1089-21637 GCA_015106715.1 Bujurquina vittata | reverse complement strand
AAGCTCTGGCTGTGAGCACAGAAGTATTCATGCCTTTACCAGATGACATCACAAACATATCATGATATTAATGAAAAACGTTTTTATTTAGAATTTTAATTTTTTATTAGGTGTGGATTTACCAGCAGTTGACAAATGCTGTGCCTTCACTGAATTCTCAAGCACTCTGAACTGGGTGTTTTCTGAAGAGCACCTTTTCAGCTGATTTCTAACAGGCTGTATTAAGGCCCAGTATTAAATAAATATGAATTCAGTTCAAACGCGAAACCACTCTAGTAGAGTAGATTAAGTTCTGTTTAAGCATATATTTTAAAAAGTAACTATTTAAGGAGGGAGAAATAGGCTTAAAGGCAAAAGAATTAAACCAAAAATATTGTAAATGAAAAGGTGGATTTTACTTAATTTTATTTGTATAAAGGAAAAACTTGTTTCAGCTACTCCCTTATTCACAGGGGATTGTCACAGTGGATAGGACCATATGTTTGATTTAGCAGAATTGTTTCTGTGCCATATGTTTTTCCAGACACAACTCCAAAGGGATTTGTGTTTCCTCTGGGGATTGAACCGGGGATCTTTGCATGTTAGGTGAATGTGTAAACCACTACATAGTACATAGTCTGTATGAAGGCAAGGTTTTTATAATGATTAAGATATTGTGGCCATTAAGTGATATAAGGACATTTTGTTTCTGTCTACCAAATGTAAATATTTGGCATATGCTACTGATGTAGTCATAAATGAATATGAGGTGCTGTTACTTTTTTCATGAGCATTTCAAAATGTTTGCACTTTGCAGAGTTTCATCATGAGTAGCCGCAGAAAGAGGGCCCCTCCTGTGAGGGTGGATGAAGAAGCCAAGAAGAAGTTGAAATGGAACATGCTGGAGGACCGCAAGAATGAAGCAGTCCAGGAAGATGACGAGATACCAACCTGCTCCATTCTTTCAGTGGAACCCACTCCTAGTACAACCCTTCTCTCCACTCCAGAGGGCGCCCCAGAGGCTGCCTGCACCTACTCTGTCCACTTTTCAGAAGAAGTTCCCAGCACATCATCTGACATCACCGCTGCATCTACCTCTCTGGCACTCACTGTATTGCCACTTTTAAAGCTCAGCCACATCTGGAAAGCACTCATTGGGGAGTTCAGTGTCAAGCCAGCCTGGCTCCCATCTGACTGTGATCAGAGAGCTTTCACGTTTCACAGAATGGGTGAGCAGCTCTGTCTAATTTACAGCAGCTGTAATGAGAGCTCAGGAATGCAGTGGAGGCCTGATGAGGACACTTGTACAGCAGAATGCAGCCTCCGCAGGATCCCGCTGGAGGACCTCGACTGGCTGCAGAAGAGGAGGGTTTTGCAGCTCTGTCACCAGACAGAAGATGACTCAGTTAAGGTATGGAGGTATTTCTTCTGGGCTACATCATGCATCAAAAAGTTAAATATTTGTTTTTCGAATAGTAAAATCAACTGTCAGCCTTGTATGGTATGGTATTTTTTAACATTATTTCTTATTTAAGCTGCTCTTTGTTTTTATTTACCAGGTGGGGATTTACTTGCTGGAAACTGGGCTCAGAAAGCTGGAGTTCCTCAGTGAAGGAAATGCTCGGCTGAAGAAAGCAAACCAACTGATGCAGAAGTTAATGGAGTATTTCTACGATTTCATTATCCCTGGTAAGCAGTCTCCAAGTTCCTCACACCATATTATAGCAGCACAGGGTTTACAGTTCACCCTGACATCCTGTCCAGAGAGTAGTGAGTTTGTTGCCGTATTTTCTATATAGAGGTCGTAGAGAATGAGGAGGAAGAATGTGATACCGACCTGGAGAGGCAAAATGTTGAGGAGCTCTACGATTATGTCAGGCATCTGCACCAGGAAGAAAGCCAGAAGGTGACCTATGATGTCCAGCATAAGGCTCTTATTCCTGTACTCAGGCCCTACCAGAGGCAGGCAGTCAACTGGATGCTGAGGAGAGAGAAATACAGGAGCACCTCAAGTAAAGGTAAATCCATCACGTTACATGCATCTGTTCATTCCCCAGCCACTCGTGCTCCTTTAACAGGAATTTTCTTTCATGGTCCTTTAAAATTGAGAATCTTTGAAACTAAATTATCAGTGTTTCCTCTGTTTGGTAAATCTTTCCTTCAAAAAAATGCAGTTTACGTAAACGGAGAATTCAAAAATCACACAAGTAAAGCTACACATTTAATATTTGCTGTTTCTATGCAGAACAATTCTTGCATTTCCTCTGGCGGGAGTTGATCACGTTGTGTGGCAAGAAGTTGTTTTACAACCCTTTTACTGGCTGGTAAGAACACAGTTCTTCTTGTGTTAAAGGTTCCAAACATTCAGAAACATTTTTCTGTCTTTTCAGCACAGTAAAGACGACAGGAATCATGCCTTTCTACAAACAATTTACATGTATATAGAATAATCCATAGGCGTCACTGTCAGCAATTTTTGCATTTTAATAATTTAAAAAAATTCTTTTAGCATGATTAGCATAACAAAATCATAGAATAATTGTTATCGCAGAAGCAAAGTAATAAAACTGCATAAAGGTTTGTGTAATTTGAATGAGTTGACCCTTTAACTTGCTATTATCACATTTAGGTGACTATGAGCAATGAAATATAATTGCATTGATAGTAAGGAGTTGTTTATTTTCTATTTTCAGCTTAATTCGAGAATTTCCACTGGCTGGCATTGAGTGGCCTGGTGGGATCCTGGCTGATGAGATGGGGCTTGGAAAGACAGTGGAAGTTTTAGCTCTAATCTTGTTTCATACCCGGCAGAACGTTGAACAGGAGGTCCTCACACTTCCTGTGGTTAGTATGCCTCTACAGTCATGAATACACAGTTTTGCATTTTTCTTCAGTGAACTATGTAGTAAAATATGTATTTTATTATGGTTTATGATTATTTTTTTATCCTCTTGATTTTTCAGGGAAAATCTGTGAATTACTTTGTTCCTGCTCCTCCCCTAGAAAGAAAGAAAGTTATCAGCTGCAAGTCTGAAGCTCAGCCTAAAATGAAAATATCCCACCCAAGTATGTCACTCATAGTCCTCTCAGACAACCCACATAAGTCACTGAAGTTTCACACCTTTTGAATAATACTTGTTTTTCTCCAGCTGTGCGTGTCATGCTACTCACTGCAATAAAGGAGATGAGATCTGGCAAGGGAGCCTCAGTCAATGCTGTCTTCACCTATATCCGAGCCACCTATGGCTATGACCTCCTCAAGAACCGCAACCACATCAGGAAGACGCTGACAAAGCTCATAGATGAAGGCATGGTTGATCGGGTCAAAGGTCGTGGCTTGGCGGGGTCGTTCAAGCTGGGAAAGAACTACAAAGAAACAAAGAAAATGTTTGCAGGATCATCAAAGTCTGTAAGAATAAAGAACTTCTAATATGAATGTTTTATGCTACAAATATGAGTTTATTGTTTTGTCTGAGTTTGGTCTGCATTTGTCTTTCTTGTTCCAAGAGTTCCAAAAACACAGAGAGCACGCCCAGGAAAATGTTTCAGAGACGAGCAAAAGAAAAGGCAGAAGCAGCTCTACAAAACTCTTTCTCAGAAGATCAGAGAGATCTGAGCCCCCCTACATCTGACTGTCTTGTCTCAGAGGAAGCAGAAACAAAGAGTGAGTGGGATGAAAGTCTGCATGAGAAAGCAGATTCATCAGATGACATGCTGGATTCTTCCACAGCACCGTTACAGGTGTCTCAGGATAAAAATGACTCAGATACACGAGACATGTGCAGAATAGATGATCTCCCTGAAGAAAGAGGAGAAGCTTCACAGCTCGATGACAAGGAAATTGAAACTCCCACCAGAGTGTCTGTTGTTCCATTTAACACCCCTGACTACAGATTTGAGTGTATCTGTGGTGAACTGGGCATCATTGACTACAAGGCACGCGTGCAGTGTTTGAACTGTCAGCTGTGGCAGCACGCGGACTGTGTGAACTATAAAGAGGAGAGCCTTGAAACTACACCTTTCTACTGCCCTCACTGCCTGGTAGCCATGAAACCAGTGTCCACAGGAGCCACCCTCATCATTTCCCCAAGCTCCATCTGCCACCAGTGGGTCGAGGAGATTAACAAGCATATCAGGTCCTCCTCCTTACAAGTGCTGGTGAGAGAGTAGATTCATACATATTGTAATTGTGTCACATAATATGCGCAGAATTGAAAATACACATGCTATAGTGCCAAATGTGCCATGAGGCCATTTACCTGGACATGTACAAATAATTGCAAACCATTGAGTTAATGCTGATAATTGCTGCTAATCATGGCCAGTGTGTGTATTATACCAAACTTCGTTAAAACTAGCAAGCCATAGTGCACCACATTAAAAGATAAAATTGCTGCTGTTCATGTTTCATTCATTGCCTCTGTACGTAGTTATATTCCATATATTGAATTCTAATTCTATTATGAGCATAATGCAACATCACAGACTAAGTAAATTGTGATGTTAAAGTTTTGCTATTTATAAGGGAAAAAAACTGTAATGGAGTTCTGGAAGCACCAGATGACTTTTATCATTCATTATTGGATGCACACTTTTATATCTCATCTGTGTTTATATGGATTTCCTTGGACTTACAAAGAGCACACACTTGAAAAAAAAAACTGTTATGCCTTATCATTTTGCCTTTAACATTCCTCTTAGGTTTATCAGGGTGTGAAGAAACATGGATTCATTCAGCCTCACATGCTCGCCGAGCAGGATGTGGTCATTACCACCTACGATGTGCTGCGCTCTGAGCTCAACTACGTTGACATTCCCCACAGTAACAGCAAAGATGGGCGCCGGTTCCGCAATCAGAAGCGCTACATGGCCATACCCAGCCCTCTGGTAGCCGTCGAGTGGTGGCGAATCTGTCTGGACGAGGCTCAGATGGTTGAATGTCCCACTGCCAAGGTGAGTTGAGGGACTCTAATTCTCGTTGTATCGCAATTTTTTTTTTCTGATTTATTTCTATTTAGTTTATGTGACCACCTAATGTTCCCATCAGGCTGCAGAAATGGCTCTGCGTCTTGCATCTGTTAACCGCTGGTGTGTTAGTGGTACTCCAGTCCAGAGAGGCTTAGAAGGTAATGTGAAGAAAATATTAACATGGAAAAAAATCAAAAGGAAAAAAGCAGGCTATGAGTAAGAAGGATTTGATTGCATTCTGTGATCTCAAAGTTGTAAAAAATCATTAAGACTAATTTTTTCACTATGTAGATCTGTATGGCCTTGTGCTTTTCCTGGGAGTTGACCCATACTGGGTGAAACACTGGTGGGACCAGCTGCTTTATCGTCCCTACCGACGTGGAAATACAGAACCTCTGTACAATGTAATTGCTCAAATATTATGGAGATCAGCTAAAAAAGACGTCATTGATCAGGTAGGATTTTAAAAACATTTTTCTGAACGTTTGTCCTTGCAGTACCTGAGAGTGTCTGAAAAACTATTTTGTGTGACACATTTTTTCATATGAAACAGAACCTCAAAGTCTTCTCCTCTTGGTCTTTTAATGCAACTGTATCTGATTTTAAAAGAAAAAGCTATAAATAAATAAGCAAGACATAACGTTACATTTAATAGTTTGTACTGAGCTTAGAAAATGTACTCGCCTGGCATTTGATGGTATTAATCTTTCTCTAGATTCAGATTCCCCCTCAGACTGAGGAGGTGCACTGGTTGCACTTCTCGCCCGTTGAGGGTCACTTCTATCATCGTCAGCACGAGGTCTGCTCCCAAGACGCTTTGGTCAATCTCAGGAAGATTTCCGACTGGAGTCTGAAACTTGGCAGTCTCGACCGCCGTACCGTAAATACCATCCTGTGCCCTCTGCTCCGGCTGCGCCAGGCCTGCTGCCATCCACAGGCTGTCAGGGGGGAGTTCTTGCCTCTGCAGAAAAGGTACTTGGCATTAGGATCTCAAGGCACTTGTGCAGGAGATGAAGGGGCTTTTTAAAGGCAGCTGCAGGAGTTAATTAACAGTCCAGCTAGACTTAATCACAACATTAACATGATCAAACCCCCCCACCAATGTTTTTGTCCATTGTGAAGCGTGCAGTTGTGTTTAGTTAAAGCTGACCCATTTTGTTTAATCCGTATTGGAGGATTTGTTAAGCAGGTTTGCCTGTGTGCCTCATCTCTGTAGTACCATGACAATGGAGGAGCTCCTAAAGTCCCTGCAGAAAAAATGTCGAGTGGAGTGTGAAGAAGCTCACAGACAATTGGTGTGCGCACTCAATGGTTTGGCTGGAATCCACATAATCAGAGGTATATATTGCCCCTTCTATACATCTGCTCCCTTTGCTCTCAGTTTCCCATGGGAACTAGTTCAAACAAAACAGATGCCATGATCTCATCTTTGTGTCTTCCAACATTTTTTGTACAGGGATGTTTTGTTAAAGCTGGTCTCAGTAAAGCAGTATGATTGTTGTCATTGTACTGAGATGATTTGTAAGGTCTACATGTGATGGACATCTTAAGTGTCACTAAAGATGACTATTTCTTTTGTCACCTGCAGGTGAGTTTGTAGAGGCAGCAGAGATGTATAGAGAAGTCCTTCGTTCATCAGAGGAGCACAAAGACAGACTGAAAACTGATTCATTACAGGTATGTGGCCTCACAAATGGCTGTTTTTAATGTGAAATTTGTTGTGTATGTTTTTGTAAAAAATTCATAGATATGATGAATTTTTGATTACGTTTGCTCTTGTGGTAAAACAGAGGCTTCATGCTACCCACAACTTGATGGAACTGCTGAGCGCAAAGCACCCTGGGATTCCTCCTACTCTTAGAGATGACAGACTAGGTGAAGAGGTAATTCACAAATATTTTTCTATAGTCACAATTTACTACTACTTTCACATTTATTTTTATTTACACTAGTTTCATATATGAGTAAAGCTTGACTATACTGCAGCTTTATTGTTCTCCCTGTGTCTGTAGGGCGAGCAGCTGCGACAGCACTACATGACCAAATACGACTCTGAGGTTGCTGACGCCCGTCAGGCCCTGCAGCCGGTGCTGCAGAACATAAAAGAGCTGAAGCGAAAAGTGAGAACTTCTTTGCCCTCAGGGAAATTACACATTATATAAAACGATTAGATATGTAAGAGGTATAACTGATGTTTAGGAATGAAAAGCCAATGACCATAAAATTTCTGCAGATGCATATTTATGGTCATGCAGGTATTGAGATAGATCTATGGATAGCAGTGATCTAATATGGATTTTATCATAATTCATATTTTGACATTGGACTAAATGCATATCTAAGAACTATTATCCCTTTTTTGGAGGCCTAAAATCTACTTAATTATCAAATCTTTTTCAAAAAATAGAATTCAGATAAGAAAATAGTAAATGTAGCTAATGGCCACATAACAAATAGGATATCACTGGAGCCAGAGATTATTTTTTTAAATCCCAAAACCTTCTGCCTTCAGGTATTTCACTTTCAGCTACTTACCATTTCCTTTGCTTTTATAATCCAGTGATTGCATCAGTCAATTTAAAACAGTTGTTACCTAAACATACACTTAAATTGGTTAAATATCACTATGATGATTTTTCTTTCTCAAGGTCAAGCTGAATTCTCCCTGGTGGCTGGATGTTATTCAGAGAGCAGTTCGTTGCTCCACTGATGACGATCTGGTGTCCCGTGTCAAGAATGAACTGACATCCAGCTACAAACAACAAGCCCACAAGCTCTCTATGGCAGACAAGTAAGCGCTTTAAGTATGTCCTAGCAACTACAAGGTACTTACTAGCAGTTACCTTCTAGTTTTTAAGAGACCAGCGTGCTTAAAAATGTCTGATTTCCTGCAGGTTCCGTGATTCCTATGGTCTGCAGTTTCTGCTCACCACACAAATGCAAGATCTGGTGAAATCTCAAAAGACCGTGCAAGATGCAGTGAAAAGTCTTGAAGGTCCAGCTTCGAAAGAAGTTATTGAGGAGGCCACAATTTGCCATCTCAGGCCTATGCGACTACCACTCAACAAGTATGTCAGCAGTATTTTGTAGCTTTATATAAGCAGTGTTAGGAACCTTACAATACTTAAATTTATAAAGTTATATGACAGCTTTTCATTGTGTTTCATTACCTTTCTTTGAAAATTCAAGTGTGAAACATATTTTTACTTATAACTAATATCTCTCTTGTTATATTCTAGCTGTGTTTTTTGCAAAGCAGATGAACTTTTTATAGATTATGAGTCCAAGCTGTTTTCTCACACGTAAGTTGAGCAGTATTTTTAGACTCATCATCAATCAAATTACGTAACCAAGTGTTGATTAATCAGTAAAATTCCTCCACAGTGTTAAGGGTCAGACGGCCATCTTTGAAGAAATGATCGAGGACGAAGAGGGGCTGGTCGATGACCGTCTACCCACCACCAGCCGAGGTCTGTGGGCAGCCAGTGAGACAGAACGCACTCTGAAGGCCATCTTGTCTTTTGCCAAACTCAAACGCATGGACCCAGACCTGGTGGAGGAAGGAAACACTTTTATGGAACTGTTTGAGAACTGGAAGAAGGAGTACAAGGTTTGTAGGCACACTTATAACACACTTACTATTTTCAAATTTAGCACATCCTTTTTTAATAATACATATAACCAGGTTTCTCATATTATTAAAAAAGCTGCATTCACCCAATAGGGTTACAAAAGCCATTTTTTTATTATGAGCAGTAACTTGAATAAATACAATTATTCAAGTCTCTGTTTTAAAAAAATAAAGGTTTTCAGCATAAATTATTTGACTATATGATTTTATATTGCTCGAATAGATTGGAGTGATAGCTGCATTTGTTTCTCCTCAGGTGCTGCACGAGTACTGGATGGTGCTGCGCAATCACGTGTCAGCCATTGATGAGCTGGGTATGGCCACAGAGAGGCTACGCGTGCGTCTGCCCGATGAGCCGAAGCCCAAACTGCCGCACATCATTGAGCCCCACGAGGTGAGCTAAAGACAGCGACACTAGTGTTGCTGCGTGCTTATGCCATAACAGTTCCTGCAAGTCATGAAAACATAATTGACTTGTTATTAGGACTGTTAAATGATTTGCAGTCACTTTACTGCATATAATGGTGTAGGAGCTTTATCTTGCAGTGTAAAGTGTCCTGAAATGACTGTTGTTGTAGTTTGGTGCTATAGAAATTAAATAGATTTTATTTGAATTGAAAAAAAGACTGTCCAGCCTAGTTTTTCTTAATCACATAAGGAGGGTTTCGAGGAGTGCCTTTGGCTATATTGTGAACCAGAGTCTACAGTTTATTCCTCTAGCCAACATGATCAGCATACCCAAATGTAAATCTGTGGAACCAACTGCTGAACATGTGCCACAGACTCAGAATTAATTAATGTGTATCTGGATAGTGGACTGAAAGTTTCTAAGGATGTAATATTCTGTACAAATTATTTTTATTACATTTCTGAACTCTGCTCTTGACTGTTTTGCTTGCAGGTGGAGCAGAACAGAGCCAAACTTCTGAACGACCAAGCTGTGGCAAAGTCGCAGCTCCAAAAGAAGCTTGGCCAGTTTCTGTATCTCACAAATCTGGAGAAGGTAATTTTATAGTTGATAGTAACTACAAAATTCATAACATTACCCCAGCTAAGAGTATTGCGTGAGATTACTCTGAACAACATAAATTTCTTCATTCAGTCCCAGGACAAGTCTACTGGAGGTCTGAACCCAGAGCCGTGTCCCATTTGTGCCCGGCCCCTGGGACAGGAGGTGAGAGTCCATTGTAGAGGTCTCACAGGTGTAAATTGTGTTTTTGTTTTATATGATTTTTTTTTGTATAAAATTTCTGCTCATAATTGACATAATAAGAGTCAGATGAGCTTTAATTTTATAGGGTGAGTTTTGTATTTCCTCACTTTATCAGGTCCTATGTATTTGTTAACTGTCTAAGTGGATGGAATTTCATATCAACATTTGCTAGCAAGAATCACTTTTAATCTTGAAATTATTTACTTTTCACAACTAAGAACAATACTTGTTTATTTTACATTTTAAAAATTATACACATTTAAAATGATCTTTTACTATCCTTTTTTATTGTATGTTTTCTGAGCTATATGGTTGGACCCTGCCTTAATTCTTCGCGGCATAGATTCAGCAAGGTGCTGAAAACATTCCTCAGAGATTGACTTGCAGTGAACTTTTTGTCATGTTCAAGAAAGCAGTTTGACATGATTAGCGTTTGGTTGACATGGCATCTTATCCTCATTGAAGCAGTGGTCATAAATGAATGGAGATGGTCAGCACCAATACTAAGGTTTTGGTATTTAAACAATGCTCACTTGTTACTAAGGGGTCCAAAGAGCTGTACAAATACAGTTAGTCATACTCTTACAGTGGTCCACAGCAGTTTTTTCATGTAGAAAAATCCCTTGCTCTTCTCTCTTTTCTAGTGGGCTGTGTTGACATGCGGCCACTGTTTCTGTAATGAGTGCATCGCTATCATTGTGGAGCAGTACAGCGTGGGCTCAAGGCGGCGTGCCATCAAGTGTGCCATTTGTAGGCAGACTACATCCCACACAGAAATCTCCTATGTTTTCACCACCCAGTCGTCCAGTCAGGACCAAGACATACCGGTCAAGGTCAGTCAGCAACACCATTTTCATGTAATAGAGGAAGAGATGGCTTAATGACTGTAGCAATTATGTGTTTAACACAGCCATAATAATTTTCCTCTTCATGTGTTTTTCAGGGAAGCCACTCTACAAAAGTGGAGGCAGTTTTGAGAACTCTGAAGAAGATTCAAGTCACCGACCCCGGGGCCAAATGTCTTGTCTTCTCCACGGTAACTGTAAACTATCTCCACACTTCAACATTTACTTTGGCGATATCAAGTTTGGATCTGACCTAGTTTCTCTTTTGCACAGTGGCAAAGTGTTCTGGACATCATCGCCAAGGCCTTGTTTGACAATAACATGGAGTTCTCTCAAATCAATGGAATTCACAAATTTCAGGTTTGAATTTGATGTGTCCTAATTTCCACATATTAAATACCATAATTTTTACTACACCTTTAATTTTTTTTATTGCTTTGTTTTTGTTGAATATCCACATACTGTATGATGGTGAAGCCCTGTCTACAGACTGTCAATACCTACCTAGTCTGTTTTAATCAATGTATATTCTCCAGCAGCAGCAGCTAAAACAGCAGTTCAACTTGCTGCTACACCTCATTCTTGCCACTTTTGGATCAGGTTGTTATTTTGACCTGAAATCACTCCCTTGATAGCAGATCAACCCCAGATTCCTTTACCCGAGGCCACATGCTCTAAAAAGTTCCACAAACATTTATTTTTAAACTGTGAAATATACCTCTAACAAACCAACAGGTATACAGACTGGAGAACAAAAAAATAGATCATTCTTCTTGGAGAGAAATGTATTATCTTAGCCACTAATATAGAGACCACAAGCACAATGTAGCATAAAGCAATACTGGACAGTGTGCAATATCAAAGTGCAATACCACATCATCTGTTAGACATTTTATATCTATATATCTATCTTTATCTTTATCTTATTTCTCGCATCTTTGTTTATTATTCATTTATTCATCTTCTTGTTTATTTCTGACTACTGTTGTGCTCGCTTGTGTGCCTATAATGTAAAAGTGCTGCTGGAACTAATTTCCCTTATGGAATCTTTCCAAAGGGATTGATAAAGTTTAATCTAATTTAATCTAATCTAATGATACATATATGACTGCAATGTTTGTACTGTTAATTGTGATTTTCCAGGAGAATCTAAGTTCCTTCAAATATGACGAGAAGATAAACATTCTTCTGCTGCCTCTCCACACGGGCTCCAATGGACTGAATATCATTGAAGCAACGCATGTGTTGCTGGTTGAGCCAATCCTCAACCCTGCTCACGAGCTCCAGGCAATAGGCAGAGTGCACCGGATTGGCCAAACCAAGTAAGAAGCAGGCAGTAAAGTGCATCGCTAAACCTCAGACGTTTCAACAGAACTTTTTCAGATCTTTAGATCTGTGTGTAGATGTGTTGTTGTTATAAGCTTCTGCATTTAAATTTTTTCTCAGCCTGTGATCACTGACCTTTTCCCGTTCTCAGATTCATATTTAATACTAGTGCGCCCTCTTGTTATTTAATAAAATTACAAATCCAAAACTATGCAGCTTATAGTATTTCAGAAAGTACAGCACTTATACCTCAGTGGGGTACTCTGAATTGTATTTATTTTTTTATTCAATCTGGACTCAGAGATATGTAGTGCCTGGACATAAGGCACTTAGATAGCACTCACCTCCTTCAGCGCTGCACATACAATATTATTCACTGTGTCTCCCTCTAGTTACAGATTTGAATTCATCAGTATGTCAGTTAAATCTAAAGTGTATGGGATTAATGGGCTAATTTTCTTTCATTGCGGGAGCAAGTCGAGTATGACAAAGCAATGGGAAATGTGAAGAATTTGTTAAAAATTTTAGCAAAATATTATTTATATAATATAATCCACTCTCTGCTCAACAAAAGAAAGCAAAGAAATGCCAATTTGTGTTTCCTCTATCCACCAGGCCAACATTTGTTCACAGATTCCTCATCAAATCTACCATTGAAGAGAGAATGCAAGCAATGCTGAAGACAGCAGAAAAAAGGTGTGTGTGTCAGTGTGCAGTGATTTTTTTTTTAATACTACTACATTTGTATTTAATATAGGTTAAAAAGGTCAGGGAAGACACTGTTATAAAAGTACCACTAAAAGCCTTTTTTGATTGCAGTCACACCAGCACAGCCATGAAGCACTCGGAGGCCGCGGTACTGACAGTCGCTGACTTAGCGGATCTGTTTACTGAAGACACTGAACCTCTGGAGTGAAGCTCAGCACTGGCCTGTTCATAGAGGGATACCAACTACAGAAAGCAGGCAGAGGGAGCGCACTATTTACCCAGTTGTGACAAATTTTGCACATTCCACTTTTTTTATACAAGCATCCTGAAGTTATGAAATGTATTTCCCCCAAAAATATTTTAACTACTCGTTGACAAATGACTTCAAATTTCCTACTTGTTGAATTTTAACTCAATTTGGAGCAGTTGTATTTGCATCACGTGTCATAGTTGTACCTTACTGGTTCAATAATGCCTTCAACTATGTTTGTTTACCACATTTAGACTATTTGTGTTTATCAGATGTGCTCATTTATGTACAACTTCACTATCTCCAGATGGATGGAACCACTTTGAGGCATTCTCACAACATTCAGGAAATAAAAGTCTGTGAGCGGCAGGTTGTCCGCCTCTTACGCCTAGCTCTTTTTGTCCGGTGCTTTTACTGTGGTTTATTACTGTGTAGTAAAAAATTGAAGCAGGAAGGATGCCATTGACTTGTGCTCACCTCTGACCTAAACTCACTTTTACTCATTTACAACTGTCGCAGGATTTCTTCGACCAGACCATCTTCCTTAAGCTATTTCACTCTTGAAACAAAGCCACACAGTTTGGTCTGTCTTTTTTTCCAAGACAAAAAACAAGCACAAGGTGAATTGTTTTGGAAACTAATCTTGGAAATCAAAATTGTAAAAACTGTGTGTGAAGACACGCAGCAGCAGGTGTCTCAACCTTTTCTATTTATTATTACGTCTACAAATTGTCTGGTCAAGCTTAATCATGTGGCTTAATTAAATGTTACTTGCCTCAAACTGATTAAAATCATCATTCCTTTCTTCTTTTATGGTCTGTTCTACCACACACATACACTCACTGGTACTTGGCATAGTTACTGAATTGCCCTTGACTCGTAATGAGTTTCTTTTCACCTGACTGACTGCAATTCCCGCACTACTAAAGATTTTTAAATGTCCAGACAAAAGGTGTAGACAACAAAGAGGCACAGCCCCGTGCTGCTGTTCCTTTTTACGTGGTTACCAGACTTCTTGTTTCTCCGTGTAGTAAGAAACACTCGTAAGACGTTTACTAAGAGAACGTTGCCGCAGTAGGCGATGACATGCGTGTTACCTTGGACTGCCCTCAGTTCCCCCTATTCATGTGTGGAATCTCATTGTTGTTGGGGGCATCATTCAAGCTGGTGTTTTTAAGGCTTGAGGGAGGGCCACAGTTCATTAGTTTTCAAGGGGCTGGAGTAAGAGAGGGGTACTACATTTTCTGGTGGCAGGGAGCTGTGGTGAATAGCTCCCAGAGTGTCAGAGAAGGAGCCAAAAGGCAGTGGAGTGGCTGAGCTAAAAGAAACCATTGGGCGAGTTGTTGGAAGATGGCACCTGCCAGTTTGGTTTTTGCCTGGCTACTGCTCACCATGAGGATGGTCACCTTGGCACTTTATCTGGAGCCTAAGGAGGAGGGTGAGCACAAGCCTCAGAGCATGAAATGGTCAAACAAACTCTTTGTTTTGTTTTGTTTTGCCAAACTGCTTTTCACATTTTATTTTTGATTAACACTCTACATTGCTAGTTTGGTTGATTGTTTTATTTTCCAGTTTCTGGAAAATGTAGCTTTAGTAATTGGCAGCTAGACATGTGCTGACTGGTTTATTAGTAATATGTGTTTACAGATGCCGAGTCTAAGAGACGAAAGGGATGTTCTTACCAATAAATCACCAGCATCTCAAAGAATCTGTATATTTTTGTCTTCTTATTATTAGAGCTTAATGAGACTGTCATTTGTACCAATGACCATATGGGGGTTGTTATTCCAAGCGCATTTTTCCTCAACAAAGTGCCTCCAGTTTATGTAAGTCACCACCGACCAAACATTAATACTGACAAAGCATTGTGTCATTTTGAGTATCAATTCCATATTTGTCTGTAATTATTTTGTGTCTTCTGTTTTTAGGCCTGGGATTTACATTTAAATGATCCAGAATGTCGTGGGGTTGTAGTCGGAGATGACTATGTCTTCAGCATAAAGGCAAATCTTTCAGACTGTGGCACTGTACTGGTATGACCCATCTTTGTTTTGCTTTAAAATCAGCTAACACCAACATGAAGATGAGCTACTCTTTATCACCTCCATTGCTCTCAAGAAATTCCCCTTCACAATAAGTCACAGCACCTACAGGTGTTGATGGAAGATTTTAAGACCCAATAAGAAGCTACTTATGACAATTTCTTATTCTTTGCATAAAATATCGGCACTTTCTTTCTGCAGTGATGTGAATATGGACTGTGAGGCCCCTTTGTTCAGATGTTGTATGAATTTGGCTCATAGCAAGCATAATAAGATGCACAGAGAAAGGCACACACTGAACCCAGAGAGAAGGGTATGAAGACAAAAGAAGGGGAGGAGCAGCATTTATTTCAAGAAAGGAGGGCAGAGCTGTTTCTTTTTAAAGCATCAATGGGACCCTGAGTGGCCTTGTATTTCTTATTTAACAGCATTTACGTGGGAATGATGATTTTTTTTTTCTTGTTGAAGCTCACTGAATAGGAAGGCCATAAATCATTGGCCAATGAGGCTTCTGGTTATTTTAATTATTTTTAAACTCAGCGACATTTAAGTCCCTGCTCACCACATAAGTGTCCTTTGAATGCTCGGAATGCATTTAAATTTTTCTTGTAAAGCAAGCAAAAGGTTAACATGGCTTTCAGCAGTTGTCCCAGTACTCCATTTCAGGTTTTTACAAGGTTTAGTTCACAGCAGCTGAGGAAAGTAAGTTTGCGCTGAAGTAAAAAGGCTGTTGCTAAAGAAGAAGAATGTCATGGCTGTCAGTCTCACTTTCACCTTGACTGTAGCACCTTTTACGCCCCACCGTCAGAGAAGACATGACTGAAATTTTTACAGGTCCAGTGTTCTCACTGAACCAGTGAACAGTGATAGTTCTGGATGTATAAGATGCAGAGCCTTCATGATAAGTGCAGGTAGCAGTGGGGGTCTGTTATTTGCGGTGCGATCTGTCAGGGGTCCTCTCAGTGAGGCTGCCAGGTTGAGTTTTTACCAAGAAGGTAAGATGTTCAGCTGTTAGAGCTGAGGGCACTTTGTCCTGCTTTGTAACTATAGTAGCCATCCTCCATTTGATCTCAGCAGGGGCCCAGACAAACTTCACACACCACATTTTCACTTGTCCCCCATTTCATGTTTTTGTCTACTCCAGGGGATAGATTTTAAAAGGAGGGTGATTTGATCTCAGTGACTATTTAATTTGAGCAGTAGAACTGGGAGGTGATGCTGCTTTGTACAGTTTACATAACTTTACATGTAGAATCACATCGCATTGGAAATCCCACTTGGGGTTATGTCAGAAAGCTCATCTGATTGTTTCCCACTATCAAGCATTGTTGTCCTTGATCTTTGCAGGGTTCATATTGCAAAATCAAGCTCTTGAATGCTCAAGATATGGCAGCATTAGTTGAAAAAAAAAGTTAATTAACTATTTTATTTTAAAAAATAAATAAATTCAATGCTTCTCGAATATGCCAATTTGCGTTGTCTAAAAAGTAACAGTAAACTATATTTTAACTGCACCCTGCACTGACCTTCACGCATGTTATGGTCTCTCCTTAGGCCTCAGATGACATGCACATCATGTTCATAAACACTATACACAATAACTACTCAGATATTATCACAAGAAACTACATCAACATAACATTTGTGTGCCGCTACCCCATCAACTACATGGTCCAACAACCCAACGGGGAAAATATGATCAGAGTGGATGTCAGGTAACTGTTTTTTTGTTTTTTTTCCAATATTATTCCGACACTAAAATGATTTGTTCTCAATGTTTGGCTTTTTTTTTTTTAAACCTATCGCCTGTGCAGACCCATCACTTTGAACACGGAGGACGGGAATTTCTCAGTGTCGATGTTGCTGTATAAAGATGCAGCCTTTGAGGATGAGTGGACCACCGTGCCATCGCTGACCCTGGAGGATAACATCTTTGTAAAAGTGTTCATGGTAAATTATTTGCAGGGGAAAGCCAGTTTATTCTATTTTTCACCTTCACATAGATGGAGATCTCAACTGAATAATAATGTCTATCATACATTTGCAAATTGCCCCACTGTGCAAAGCAGTATGTTTTGGTTGGGAGGAAAACAATGAAAGAAAAATGTTGTTACTATTCACGGCTATTTTTGTGCTGTTACACAACATTAAGCAATATGTTTTGTGGGTAGTATTCCAAGCAGTGCTGGAAATCTAACACTCCACCCATGACTAGACAGTCTTTCATGCTGCTCTAACCTCTTGGTACACCTGCTGTTTACTTACTGTGAGTCATCATTTTGTTGTGCATTATGGAAAACTGTTTGCATTGTGTTAAGAATCAATTGGCCATCACTGAACTCTGCGTCACAGATACCTTCTCATCTGCTGCTGCGTATGGAGAGATGTTGGGCAACACCGACCAGTGATCCATACAGCAATATTCAGTACACCTTCATTGGAGACAGGTCTGCCTCTAAGTACTTTTCACTGTGTAATAGAAGCATTTAGCACTGTTATAAATTTATGTTTACAGCATTTCCGGTTTATTTTTGTCCTTTAACCAGCATGCAGTTAAAAATGCATGATTTCCACATTCACACAAGGTACTTTAAAGGAGTTAAAATTTGTTTGTGGCGTTGTCTTTGGCTGTGCTGTTTCACCACATTTGCAAACAGCTCTACGTTGTCCTACCGGAACACTGATGAAATCTGAAATAAGAGTATTTGTTGCATGGAGAGCCGGCCAGACAACAACTCTCACAGCCTGGTCATGTGACTCCTGTCTGAGAAGCCACATGCATTTCACTTCAACAGCTGTGCATGTCCTTGACAACCAGGCAGTATTTGGTACTGTTGGCAGCAGCAGAGCTGTTAAACACACAAAGCTTTCACAAAGAGATGAAAACACTCGAGCCATTACTCAAACTATTTTCTTGTCTCACCTCCAGTAGTTGTAGTAATAGTTTTTTTTATTAGCTGTTCCTCCTTTTTTATATTTAAAATACAGCATCATGTTTCACTGCTATCAGCAGGCCTCCCAGACTTCCTTGTCTCTCTCTCTAGCTGTCCAGTGTTGACCAGCGAACAGACTCTGAGCGTGCTGAAGAACGGTCGGGGCCCAGATGCCATGTTCAGGATACAAATGTTTAAGTTTGTCGGCAGCTCTTACACCAACGTCTTCCTTCACTGCAACGTCCAGTTCTGCCACGAATGGTGCCAGCCTGTGAGTGACCTCATGCAGCACCCACTCCTCAAACTGCCAGTCAGAGGCCAGTTCAGACAAGCAGCCTGCTATATGCTTCTGTTGCCAATATAGACCCATCAGCCTAGGACTGGTTTCCGCCCACATGAGCTGCCCTTATTGCAAATATAAAATGCTTGTGACTAAGGCTAACAGCAATACTTTCAATCATGTTTTTGCCAAACAGAACTGTTCCAGTGAAGATGGATTGCTGAGAACACGGAGAGACATCCCGCTATCCCATACAGTGTCTTATGGACCCATACGGCGACTATTAAACCACAGTGAAAAGCCCAATCTCAGTATGTTTTTGTCCAGTTTTTGCAACTAATATAGTTTAACTTCACAGCATAAAGATTCCAGAATCTGAAAGCAGTTCATATGCATGTGGTTGCACCTGTGTCCAGATGCAGGGGGAGGTCCGGCTGTGGAGACCTTTGTCCTTGGAGGACTGCTGGTTGTTTTACTGCTGATAACAGGAGTGTTTGGCAGGTTGTGGCTTCACTCCAGGCATTTCTACCCAGCAAGAGAAGCACAGCTTACTCTGTCCAACATTCATCACATCTCAGAGGTGGCCTCATGAATTATATGAACTTTGTAGAACTGGCAAATGGCCATAGAAAAACATGCACATGTGTTTTATTATATTATGTTTTGCATATTTTGCTCTTTAGAAAAGAATTTCTCTCTCTTAAAGGTGTTCCTGATTTGAGGAACGTGACATTTTGACATACTTGCACTTTATGCCAGTATTTCTATTTTGTGCTACTTAATTCAACCATCCCACAAAATTTCCAATCCAAATATTATTTTACAGTTTCACAGGATACTTCAGGTACATTCTGTGCTGATTGTATATTCACTGAAGTAAAATTGTTAGTGTAAGAATTATGTCTGTGTAAATGTAAATAATTTCACAGGGACCTAACAGTAGCTTCAGTTCACATTATACACAGTAATGAATGTTTACATCATCAGGGGTGTGTGGCATTTATTCAAACATGAACTACAGTGCATGTTCTCATTTAATGTCATCCATAACAACAGCTTTTAAAAAAAATGGGCCTAACTTTACCTTTTAATCTCATGTAACATTTGGGTCACCCATAAACTATGTGTTCTAAAGACATCGAAACCAATATGTTATTCATGCTATGGAATCATTCCTGCTTAAAACACATGAATTTGAATAAATATGGGTTATTTGTGCATGTTTAATGCTTCCTTGATACAAAAGTTCAAGTACAGCCACCCTACCAGTGAGACTATTTCTGATGAGGCTTCAAGAAACAGTAGATGGATCAACTGAAGGGCCAGATGCATCTCTCAGGTCCTGTGTCAGGTCTTTGCTGGATATTCATAAAGACATGACTTTCAGATACTGCTCATCTGCTGTAGACAGGCCTGCCACTTCTTCTATTGTCCTCCAGTTTCCTCACGTTCAGTCGAGCCATTCGGAACAACACATGTAGCACCGCGATATCGTGCCCCCGCGTGTCCTGACGCCTCCATTCACGTTTTTATTTATTTATTTATTTAATTTTGCAATTTTATTGTAGAAACATGGTAACAATCAGAAACATAAATTTAGATGCATTATACAACAACTTGTGATTAAAAGGAAAAAGAAGGGTGTAGAAGAAGTAAGATCACAACAAAAATAAATAAATAAAATGAAAAAGCAAAAAGAAATGAACAAAATAGATGTACACAAGTGGGTATTCAGATAAAAACACTGGATATATTACAGATAGAGATTGCCTTGGTAGATTTTTTGTTTTGTATTTGGGATAAGGTTGTAATGTATTTCTCAAAATCAGATTTTAAAATGAAGAATTTAGCTTTTTGATTTGAAACCTTGCATTTATGTATGTACAATTTGGCAGCAAATAAAATTAGATTTATAAGAAAGGAGGCATCAGTTTTTTTATTGAAATATCCAAAAATAATATTGTGATAAAATAAACAGATATTTGGATAAATGTTCTTATTTACAAATGCACTAACGTCTTTCCAGAATTTATAGGTAAATTTACAAGACCAAAATAAGTGTGAGATGGATTCAGGGTGTGACTCACAAAATGAACAGTTTATGTCTATGTTTTCTTCAAACTTGTTTAAATACACTTTTGCTGGGTGAAACTTGTGGAGCAGCTTAAAGGAAACTTCTTTGGTTTTGTTTGTTAAAAGAAACTTTTGTGGTAGAGACCAAATGTTTCCCCAGTCAACATAAGGGGTAAATTTATTCCAATTGAAGGTCGCAGAGGTGTGTGTGTGTGTGTGTGTGGGGGGGGGGGGGGGGGGGCCCCCGGAAAAAAGGTTTGGGTTTTGGGAGGGGGACCCTTTAAGGGGGGAAAACACCAT
>VUQK01034831.1:9591-19637 GCA_015106715.1 Bujurquina vittata | reverse complement strand
CCAGGGTTTTTTATAACATTTAAATTGGAATAAGACTTAAAGCTTGTGATGTGTGAGGCCCCTTTGGCAGGTGGATGCTAACACGGGGAACTGCGGCTGGGAGCTGCCTGCTAGGTTTCACCTGAGCTAATTCAGGCCTTTTGGAGCATTTTTAATGCCCGGCCACCAGACGCTCTCCCTCGAGCTCCCTCCCCAGGCCTGGGGTGGGGCCCCGGTAACCCTGTCCCAGGCAGGGTACACTCTTCCCCTGATGGCAGTAACATAGGGGTCTTCTGAACCGCTCTTTGTCTGGACCCTCACCCAGGACCAATTTGCCATGGGAGACCTTACCAGGGGGGCAAGCCCTCGGACAACATAGCTCCTGGGATCACTGGGACACACAAAGCCCTCCATCACGATAAGGTGTTGATTCACGGAGAAGTCATTAAAGCATCTTTACTTAGAAGTTTCAATCTTTAAAATCTTTTACATGATATTTCACATTGATTACTGTAAAATTCTCTCCCAGCTGATGGTTCTGTCAGTCTTTTAGGAAGCTCTGTATGAAGCACTGATCTAGAGAAAAATGTGCCACTGGCATAAACATACAGTATATATACATGATGCTGATCTAGCAGTGTTTCTGAGATTCTGAGGTTTTCTGAAATTTAAGAAATGCGTTAATGTCAGTGTTGGATTTGCTAAAATATAGAACAATATTTGCTTGGATTTTCAGTCAAACCAGCAAAAGGTGACAGTATGTAGTAACTATGCAGGTGTTCACATCACGAGCGAGGAGATGAGGGGGAAGCTGTTTCTACATGTCTGTTAGCCAGGTGATGATTTTTCTAGAATCACAGCAATGGAGGAACCACGGGTCTTTGCTTCATGTTTCATGCCTCTGCTTCAGGTCTGAACTTGTACCTTTTAATGAATACCTGTGGAACAGTGCTGAGCAGGATGGGGTATGTAGCACAACAATTCATGCACGTACGTAGGCACACGCACGCACACACACGCTGTTATAACACCACTGGTATTACGTCTTAGGTGGTGTGTTGTAGGCTTTACAGCACTTTATTTTGTTGTCTAGTTGGTGAGCAGCATTACTCTCATATTTGGCCATCTTGTCAGCTGAGAACAAAATTCAGTTTTCAAGACTGAGCCTTTCATAAGACTCTGATTAAAGAGGGTTGCTGTGTGCGTCTTTATAGGTGCAGAGGCACTAGCATTCTGGTTACTACATAGTTGTGTTATCTGCTAAGTGGTACCCACAGTGAGAAAAGTATGTGGAGGAAAGTGAGCATTACACACACAACCAAGGATTGCATGTGTGATGTTTGGCTCATAAGCAGAGAGGAAGTTCATCACAGCCTCCACAAACTGGGCTTTTGTACTTGCATATGGAAAGTATGTGTAAGATTGTTGAGTTTGTCGGTTTCACTGGGAGTGCAAGCAGCAGTCTGCATCTGATGTTATCTGGAAGATCTCAAATTAAGGACACAGTGTACTGAAATAATTGTTACAGCAGGCAAACTAAGTTGGCAGCCATAGTGAAACACCTCTGAACACAGATTTAGGCAGATAGTTTCAAGAATGATCTAATTTAGCTTCAGTTTCAGTTTCAGTGGTCAGTGGAACACAAAAATTGCTTGTATAGAATTTTCAGTTCAAAACAAGGTGATTTGTGGCTGACTTTGCCCCATAGGAAGGGTTAAAGTCTTGAACAGGAAACATCAAGAAGGTGCGATGCCTCTTCTAGGATGAACAGACATGCAATAGATGATTACGTCTACATTTCAGATTAGCCGTATAGACACTACAGATGACACAATTGTCGAGATGTCACCAAAATGTCACCAGACAGGTGTGCCCTGAGCCACATGAGCGCCTCACCAATGCAAAGATTGGAAAGACTGCACAGAGGCACTAGAGGAGGAGCTGAAGTACATTATTCACACGTCTGAGCTGGAACAAACACAGACGCAGACAAATATGGTGCGCTGTGGTTTCCTGAAATGACATGGCCCCTTTATGCTTTTCATTTTTTACATGTCATATTTGACTTTACACAGTGGAAATAAAACACCAGTTGAAATTTAACTGGTTTGAAATTAAACCACATCCTCGGATCCCCCCACGGCGAGGATGTGGTGAATAGATGATGAGAAGACTTCCGTTCAGACAAAGTGTCATTGGAAGGTGGAAAAAGTGTACTCTTATGGTAGTACAGTGCTTTTAATAATTTCCTAGAGCCAGCTGTAGCAATGACATGTTGTATGACACAAATATAGTAGGCATGCCTTAAAAAACACAGGCCTAAACAACATGAACTTGACGTATTTGATCACAGGTTATGTGCGCACATCCAGGATAAGTTATATATCGGAAAATATGCAGCATGTGCAACATATGGAACATGTGACAGGAACACACCTAAAAGAAATATTACAGTGGGTATATAGCAACCTGTATTATTTTTAGAGTGTGCCATCACCAGCGTGTGGGGTTCACAGATTTGCATGATAGTGATCAAACTGTGGGTGTGCAGAGCAGCAGCTGTGAAAAGTTCCATCAGGTTGATATGGTAGTATTTGAATGCTTTATATACTAATAAAGCTAACAATATCTAAGACAGACATACATACATTTATTTACTCATTGTAACTGTGGATTTTATCTTTTTTTTACATTTATTTTAATTAATTAATTTATTTATTTGAGCCCCATCATCATTCAAGTGCCCCTGACCGCTGCCACAAGCTCCTGGACATTTTTCGAGAAAAAGTTAACTCTGTCCATCAGCACCTGAACATCTGCTGCAGGATTTCATCCACCCTGCTCCACTTCTACTTCAACACTCCTTCTCCTCTCTAAAGTCCTCCCAGGTCATGAAGTGGAACTCTCAGGCTGAAGCCTCCACCTGCACCCTGGACAACATGCAGACAACGCTGGTTAAGACATGTGTACCTGCTCTGTGCCCCCTTATAGTTCACATCATCAACTCTTCTCTGGAGTCTGGAGTGGTAAAACTCCCGACTCCAGTTTCAAACTTTCTTAGTGACTCCAGTTCTCAAGAAGCCAGGTCCAGGCCTTGATGACTTTTACAATTACTTTTAAAATCTCCAACCTTCCTTTCCTCAGTAAAATCTTGGAAAGAGCAGTGGCCACCCAACTCCAACCAGCAGCATATGTCTAACCGTGACTTCTATGAACCTTTACAATCTGGCTTCAGAGCACACCCCAACACAGAGACCGCTCTCATTGAAATAACTAACAACCTCCTTGTTTGCCACTGACTCTAGCCACATCAGCATCCTCATCCTCCTGGATCTTTATGCAGCCTTTGACACCATTTCTCATACTGTATTCTCCTGATTTCAGTCCTCCTCTCCAACCAAACAGTTTGTTACTGTGGGAGGCTGCCAATCTACCTCTGCTCCAGTTAGCCACGGTGTGGCTCAAGGTTCTGTGCTCGGACCCCTGGTCTTCATCATCTACACGCTCGCCCTTGGTCAGATCATCCACTGCCATGGTTTCTGCTTCCATTCCTATGCTGATGACACACAATTCAATCTCAGTACCAAACCCTCCACCCGGCTCCCCCCACAGTCACTTGTCAGCTGTTTGCCTGAAATCAAAAGCTGGATGTCATTTAATCTATCCAGGCTTAACAGTAACAAAACAGAGCTCTTGGTTGTGCCCTATTCCAGAGGTTTGGAAATCTACTCATTGACATAGATGGTTCCTCCATCTCACCATCACCAGAAGTTTGTAACCTGGGTGCCAAACTAGACTCCACACTTCCAATCCAGACTCAAATCAAATCTTTCACCAAAGCCCGATAAAGTCACGTATTACTTACAAGATCCCTCTTCTCACTTATAAATCCCTCAATGCCCTGGCCCCTCAGTTTTTGTCCGACCTCCTTCACCCACGCAAACAGTCTCAGACACTTCTGTCCTCAGCCATGGATCTGCTCTCTGTCCCTCACACCAATACCTTCGGGGACTGAGCCTTCAGTGTGGCAGCCCCCACCCACTGGAACTCTTTCCCTTCTGAGCTTCGCAGCGTCACTGGACTCTTTTAAGAAACTTTTGAAAACTCATCTGCCTTCAATCTCTAGTTTATTTATTTACGTATTTATTTTTTGTTTATTCACACTCTCTGTAAAGTGTCCTTGGGTTTCTTGAATGGCAGTTTTTGTAAAGTTCGAGCTTTTTGTGACAGCACAAATAAATCCAGATTCGATGTGCTCTGTGCTTTCTGAATGCGTTTTTACCAAACAGCTGAAACTTCACAACAATCCCAGGACAAGTATATTTATTATATAATGTCATATTTATTATTGTGTGACTGATTATATGAATTGTTTGACTTCAATTTAGCTGTAACAAAAGTGTGGCATGTCCTGATAGTTTCTGCTCATGTTGTGTTTTGACAGGGAATGTGGTGACACTACATTCTTAACATGCTGATGTTTTGAGTGGGCACATTAAGTACACTTTAGTTCTTATTGTTTCAAATTTACATATACACTAGATTACTCATCTGCCTTCACACAGATGTGAGACTGAGTAACATCCATCCTTAATCCAGAGGCTTTAATATCATGTGGGCCCACCCTCTGCAGCTATAACAGCTTCAGCTCTTCTGGGAAGGCTTTCCACAGGTTTAGGAGTGTTTATGGGAATTCCTGACCATTCTTCCAGAAGCACATCTGTGAGGTCAGACACTGATGTTGGAGAGAAGGCCTGGCTCACCGTCTCTAATCATCCCAAAGGCTGAGGTCAGGACTCTGTGCAGGCCAGTCAAGTAAGGGGCATGTTTGCCCAGAGGGGAAGAAGCAGGTTCTTCACTGAGGGGACCCTGGTTCAAATCCCCAGGCTGGCATCACCTGGTCAGAACATGAGAACACGTTGCACTCTGGGTGTTTTCTAGCTGCCCCCTGCTCCACATTGTGCTGTGTACATTGTCTATTTGTGATGGGTTAAATGCAGAGACTGAATTTCAGTGCATGTAAATGTAAGTAACAAATAGCGCTCTTTCTTTCTCTTCTTCAAGTTCTTTCACAACAAACTGGCTCATCCATGTCTTTATGGGGCTGCTTTGTGCACTGGAGTCACACAAGTACCGTTCTCCTGCCCGCTGCCAAACCCAGACTCCTCCAACACGTCTCCACTGCTCTAGAGTCCAGTGGCGGTGTGCTTTACACTACTGCATCCGACACTCTGCATTGAGTTTGGTGATGGAAGGTTTGGATGCAGATGCTCGGCCATGGAAACCCATTCATGAAGCTCTCTTTGTTCTTGAGCTGATCTGAAGGTCACATGAACGTTGGAGGTCTGCAGTGACTGACTCTGCAGAAAGTTGGTGACCACTTCCATTTTATTATTATCCCACTAAAAGCTGACTGTGGAATATTTAGTAGAGAGGAAATTTCACAACTTGTTGCACAGGTATCGTCCCATCACGCTGGAATTCCTTGAGCTCCTGAGAGCGACCCATTCTTTTACTGATGTTAGTAGAAGCAGTCTGGAAGCCTACGTGTTTGTTTCGATGATTTGGATGGGTGACTGAATGCTTTTGGCAATTTAGTGCAGGATACACAAAAGTCTTCAAGAAAGCAAGTGTATACTTTTATGCAATGAAGGAGCCAGTTATAATGAATGTTAAACAGAACAAAATCATTCCAAACATTCCACATCTATTACACAACAGAGACTACTTTTATAAGACAACTTGCTAAATGAATTGTATTCAGCAGGATACCCACATAAGGTTGTGTTACAAATTTCTAGTTATGTCATGAAATGTAATTACCTAATGAGTAACTTTATCAGAATATGACTTAATATATGTCATTATCTTTAAAACTTTATGTTTTATTATGGGAATTCATTCAGAACAGTCTCCAGGCTGTACATGTCTCCCCAGCTTTGTCATCAAGCATTTCAATGTTGGCAGCTCTTCACTTCACAACCAGTTCCACAGCTCTGTGCATTCGTGTTACAACTCTCCACAACATGGCAGCCTGAGGGCCATCACAGACATGTTCAACTCGGGTGTCTTGGAGCAGCATTCACTGACTATTTGGCAGAGAAGACATGTACGCCTGAGGAAAAATATTCATATGCAAATCCTTGTTGATAACTATATTTTAACTATGTTTTTCTTCAATATCTGTAACAGACAATGATTACATTTATTCTATAATTGACTTAACCAAAACTGAACATAACCCTGTATTTTTAACAGTCTTCTGGTTGGGATTCATGCATGTTCCCAGTTGAACATTAATTAGTAATCTAATAACTTCTCAAGCTAATATTCCAAGAAACAATTTTCACTCCTCTTTTAGCCGCAGCAAACTGTGGGCCATGCACAGGAATCATTATTAAACTTAAACTTTACTCTGCACAGTGAGGCCGTGGCCTTTGCGCAATAATCAGTCAGGCTGGTTCAGAGGCCACTGAAGCATCTTCGGTATCTGGATCTGCTCAGGCATTCAACCCTGCAGCATCACTGTGGAATGACATGACTAATGGAATAAAATTCACCTTGTGCCCGTCCATCGTCTCTGACAAACAGTGTGGCAGTCATTACTGAGATTAGAGATAATGCTTGTATGAGGAAGAATGTCAACCTGCTGTGCAGTTCTGTCCTCTTGAATGAACAGAACTCAGGTTCTTTAGTGTATCAGTTCAATTAAATTTTATTTCTATAGAGCAAAATCACAACAAACTGTCACCTCAAGGCACCTTAAAGTAAATCAACGTGGCAATTTAAATAGATAAAAATATTTTAGATAGAGGTTCCCAAAGGCATCAGAAAAACAAAGTACCACACACTTTGGATGGCTCATCTGTTTACTTTGTTTCCATGCACTGTGTAATGTTAGTTTTATTTTATTTTTATTTTAATGAAATCACCTAATTCTGTTAGTGGGGGTTAAGATATGGTAGTGAGGTTTCTGCTTCAGAACATGAGATACCAAAGATGCAAAGCAATGAATGCTTAATTTCCCTGACGGAACCCTCCCAAAGGGATTAATAAAGTTAATCTAATCTAAATATGTGTTTTTATTGGGAAATAAAACATACCTGCACTCACACCCTGTTATATTTAAAAAATCTAAACATAAAAAAGGTCATCAAACAGCTTATAGAGTAAGCAGGCTAAACCTGATACGATACATATAAAAGATATAAATCAAAACCGCTGGCAGGAGGACAGTGAGCAAAGGGTTCAGTGGCTTCTCTATACAAAAAGACACACTTAAGATATTGTTTGTGATATTTGAGCATTCACAGCTACACTCACACTGCCGGCCTGTAGTGTAGCAGCGTTGTTCTAAAGACTTCAGCGGCCAGGCTTTAATGCCACATTCCTCAAATTGCATGTAGGTAAAAAATCTTCAGTACGCACACAAGTATGCATTCTACATTTTTTTTAAAAGCATGTTACTTTACTGAGTGACATGCTTTGCAGATAAGAACAAAACGTTATGACAAACTGCATATCACAGCCTGTGGAGTGTTCGAAAACTCAGTTTCTTTATTTAAGACTATACAGTAAATACAGATATATACATGGTCTGTTTAAAAGCTTCCCTCCACCAAGCGCTCAGCACCGAGTTTAACATTCAGAGCAGAGTCATTCTGCTTTCTACTGGAGGTCAACTGGTCAGCACGTTGTCTTTGACTGGAGACATGGGCTCTTTTTTCTGACAGTGAGTAATCCTCTGGGTATCCCTGCAAAACAACAGTGAAGATATTTGCAGCTCTTAGAGAACAATTTATTCATCAAACTTACAGCAGCATCACAGACATGACATGCAACCTATGCTAGCTGTAATAGGAAAAGAGGCAGGCTGGACAGGGTGCAGGTCTGTCACAGGGCTAACAGACAGAAAACCATTCACACTCACACCTATGGACAATCACATAATCTAAGCCCCATTAACTAAATGTCTTTGGACTGTGGGAGGAAACCAGAGTACCTACGGAGTCCACACAAACACAGGGAGAACATTCAAACTCCAAACAGAAAGGTCCCGGTAGTGGAGACGAACCCAAGGCTGTTGCTGTGAGGCAGCAGTTTTAACCACTGGACTATCGGGATGCATTTTTAGCTGTATGTATAGCTTACTTACTTTTGTATTTAAGAAAATGTTTTCTTTAAATAAATATTTTAATATGAAACACAATGAAAGTTCTTTTGGCTATTGTATGCCAGGACACCAAGAAACCACACCATCAGGTTTCTTGGTGTCCTCATCTCTGCTAATCTTTTTTGGTCAGATAACATCACAGCGGTTATCAAGAAGGCTCAGCAGCAACTTCACTTCCTGAGGGTCCTCAGGAAGAACAACCTGGACTCAAACCTGCTGCTGACCTTCTACTGCTCATCCATCGAGAGCCTGCTGACGTCCTGTATCACAGTATGGTGCGGCAGCTGCACTGAGGCAGACGGAGGAGGCTTCACAGGGTGTTCAAGACAGCACAAATAATCGTTGGCTGCCCTCTTCCCTCCCTGACAGACATCTACACCTCCCGCTGCCTCAGCAGAGTCAAAAACATCATGAAGGACAGCTCACACCCTGGCTTTGACCTGTGTGACCTGCTGCCCTCTGGCAGGCGCTACAGATGCATCAAACCCAGAACAAACAGACTCAATATAATGACAATAAAAGCATTCTATTATATTCTATTAAACTATTAAAACTATTCCATTTAAAAAATTGCAACAAGCAATTTATTTTAAATGACCTTTTGAAGATTTACAATTGTTAATAACACAAAAGTATTACTTATCTGATTACTCGATTTATCGCTGGAACAATGAATACTCGATTACTAAAATAATTGACAGCTGCAGTCCTAATTAACCATCCAGCAGCCAACCTGATCAATGATCTGTTGGAGAAGCACCATGATCTGGTTTCTAATGTAATGTTTGGGATTTATTCTTTTAATTACTTTTTGAAGCTGAAGTTCTTCCAGAGGCTGCTGATGGTGGCCTGGACACCAGGATTGTTTTCGTTATTGACAGAAGTGAATTTCTTCCCCAGACTCGCAGACTTCTTCCTCAGTCCACTGGCCCTAGCTGGGCCCAATGCTCGCACTTTTGCTGATTGACTCTGGCTGCTGGACTGTGGCTTTGACGGACCTGAAACCTGGAATGAAAATCATGATGAACAGGACACAAGATTAACACACAGAACAGCACAAGGGAGGGTGAGGAGGTAGGGTTATTTTTATTCATTGCTTTTGGACACTAAATTTTATGGTAAGTTGGTATTTGAAGCCACAGCTGACCATATTTTTGTCAGTAGGTAAAAAAGGCACCAATACCACTAACATAGTTAAGAGGTTTAGTTCAGTAACTCAGATCAGTAGGGACGGGCCTAGACTTTACTCAGACATTTGGGTTTTTATTAATCAGTTATATGAAGGGGAAGTCCAACCAAACCCAGCTGCTTTTTGTACTAGTCTGTATAAATATATCTGCTGTGAAGTTTTTTTGGTATTGTAATATATTGTGGAGATAAATTTAATACTGGTCCTGTTGCCTTTCTTCAGGGCTTCCTGGTGGCAGCCAGTGTGCCTGACTGGGAAGTGTAGTTTATTGTGGTACCTAGTGTCATTGTGTGCAGGTACTGCAGTGTAGGTCATAGTGTCCCTGTTCCAGGCGAGTTGGTATCATGATCTCTTAACACGGGTCTTCTGAATCGCACCTATTCTGGCTCCTCAACCAGGACCACTTTGGGAGACCCTACTAGGGGCAAAGTGCCCCCGTCAACACAGCTCCTGGGATCACTAGGCCACACAAACCCCTCCACCACGATAAGGCAGCGATTCATTTTGGGGGTGGGGGAATTGTTCAAACAGGAAAATTGCACAGGGTCATGTATACATTCAAACTGTTTTAAATTGTTGGGAAAGAACTGTCACTTGGTGTTGGCTCTCACTGCAGTATTGTATCACTTCCTGTTCCTGCTTCGGAGCACAGTGGTGTTTTGCTGTCTGCTAGTTGTTTAATGTTTATAGTTCAATTTATCTGTA
>VUQK01034829.1:0-11195 GCA_015106715.1 Bujurquina vittata | reverse complement strand
TACTGTGTCAGGCAGCTCCTATTTAAGTGATGTCTTGATTGGGAACAGGTGTGGCAATAATCAGGCCTGGGTGTGGCTAGGGAAATTGAACTCAGGTGTGACAAACACAAACACAGTTATAGTATGTTTTAACAAGGGGGGCAATCACTTTTTCACACAGGGCCATGATGGTTTGGATTTTTATTCACCTTTACTACTACACACCTTCATTTACAACTTGCATTTTGTGTTTACTTGTGTTGTCCTTGACTATTGTTTAAATTGGTTTGATGTTCCGAAACACTTAAGTGTGACAAACATGCAAAAAAACAGGAAATGAGGAAGGGGGCAAACACTTTTTCACACCACTGTAATTCTTAAACATGAATACATTGTGACAGCAAAAATAAATTCAATAATATATCCATCCATCCGCTTCTCCTTTTCAGGGTGGCAGGGGGGCTCGAGCCTATCCCAGCTGACAGGTCGCCAGCCTGTCGCAGGGCCAACAGAGAGTTACAGACAACCATTCACACCTATGGATAGTTTAGAGTGGCCAATTAACCTAACCCCAGTAAGTGCATGTCTTTGAACTGTGGGAGGAAACCGGAGTACCCGGAGGAAACCCACGCAGACACGGGGAGAGCATGCAAACTCCACACAGTGAGAGAGAGGCCGGGCCAAGGTGGAATCAAACCCAGGCCTTCCAGATGGTGTTCAAACTGTGAGGCAGCAGTGCTAACCACTGCGTCACCGTGCTGCCTATTAAACAATATATAAATAAATTAAAATATAAAACAAAAAGGGAATTTAATGACATCATAATCTTAACACTTCTAACATCTAAATCCAAAAGGTTTCATTATACAGGATACAGAAGCACAGAAAAAGCCTGAGGGAACGCTGCTCTTCTTCTTGCCATCATAACAGACTAAACACTGTTAATGCTGACAGAGCAGGCAGCAAGAAATTAGAAAGGAAACAGTAACACCAAAAGAAATGGTGACCTGTCCTGGCTCAAACCATGAAAACCTCATGCTAGCGCCCTAAAATGACACTCACTCATCAAAACTTTGACAATGAATGATCTGGCTACTAGATATAACAGATTTGCCATCTTATCCTTTTTTTATTAGGAGTAGGCTTCTACAAAGGGTAGTTTCAGAGCTGGAAAACATTCTACAAACTAATATTTCTGTACTTTCTTTGCTCTTAAGTTCACTGACATTTTCTTTCAATTCCAGGATTCTCGCAGTGGAGAGAAAACTCTATTACCTCCCTCCTTATCTCTCACCATACTGGATGCTCAAGTGTAAATTATGTGGTGAACTGAGATAAGATCAAGAGCAATGACCTACACCTTGAGGTGGATGCAGCAGAACTTTGCAGCTGCTGGCATAGCAAGTTCTTACAATACTTACTTTTTCAGACTTTGCTTTCATACAGTCACTGAATGGGTGTATTCATAATTAAAAGAAGGATTTATAGTTCATGAAATGTGGCTGGCAGTCACACATTCGGCCTATTTTCATGGCATACTGATCATTTCTGAGGCGCTGTGTTCACAGTGTTCTGAAGAGGAACATCCTTGCTATTGTTTTCTCCTGGTTCTACATTTGTGGAAAAATGATGAGCACAAAAACAGAACAGATGATGGTTTTGTGTTGCATCACATAGAGAACATCTTGTTTCCGTCACCCTGTACCTTTCCAGAAATTAGGTGGTGCTGTTTTGCTTCTGCATGCTAGTTTTCTGGTTGTTTATATTTACCTTGAAGTGGGAAATAATTAGGGTATACAAGTCAGTCCAGTGTCTTTGATCGCTTGGTTGTTTTTTCAAGGAGTGTCATTAATTTAAAATTAATGACACTTCATTGTGCGCAACATCATGGATTTTCATGTGAGAAATACACGGTTTGCAAGTATCCCCCAGAGGTTTTTATATTCTGATCTTTTCCAACAGTGAATTAAAACTGATTTCTGTGGCTTTTTAGAGAAGCAGGAAAATGACAGTGAGATGGAGTCAGTCTATCAGTTTGTGGCTGAATAGGGTCAAGTTGGCATTTACATGCAATCTGTGAAAACAGGCTGATTTACTGTGATCAGTTGCTAAAATCTGAAATTCTGCTGCCATCTGCATACACAGAAATTCACATAAATGCTTTAAATTCATAGTTCAGGCAGAACCTCATAGAAACAGAAAATCCTCTACAGATAGTGACGTAGTTTCTGCAGTTGGTCACCACAATTACTTGAAATCAGTCAACAGCAAATAAATAAATCAATTCTATTTTTACTGTAGTGTTATTGAACCATTAACTGCTCACTTTTAAATTCATTCATTGCCTTAAACAGTGTACACGTAAAGGTTGAGGGTGTAGGTAACTGGGTTTGAGGCCTGCATCGGAAACCAAAACATTTTTAAAGAAACTTTAAGTGTGCCAATGCACCTACTGCTCTTTGATCCACTGATGCTGCCATGTAGCGCAGCACGCTCAGTCATTTTCATGTAAACATACCAGAATGAAACTTGTTAACACACTTCTTTTGTGCAGGTCAGCTTTAACAACAGCCATGTTCACACAGCGACATAAACAACCCATGAAACTCTCCTATGAATGTTCTCTGACTGGAATGGGCTTCAATACCCTCAAACCTCTTTTCATTATTATTTTTTCTGAGTTAATAATTAAAGATTAGAAAAAGTGAGCAATGGGTCCTAAGATGGACTAGAATTATAGTTTTAAACAAATGTCTCGCAAAACTGAGTACTCCTCATTTTTTGTTATTGAGGATTCAGGACAGTCGAGTGTTTTGTTGGGCAGAAACCCACTGAAACAATTATGCAGATGTATACAAACACAGCTGTTTACAATGGTCCAATGACCAAGTGATGCGGTGCATAAAATCTGCGTCCACTTTAATTCTACGGAGCAAAAAAAAAAAAAGCATTTTCTTTTTTTTCTCCAATTAAGCTGACCTATTTTAAAGCAGTGATATCATGCATGTTTCTGTGGGGATGTTCTGATCAACAAGTGAGAGTGAGGAGCCAAAAGAAAGTGAGTGAGCGCAAATAAAAGCAGATTGTGAATTACCATTTGTGCAATTGCCAATTAAGAACCTCACTTACAGGCTCCAGCTTCTTTAATGTGAAATTAAATGTTAATGTTGTTAATTGTTTTCTCCATATTATCAATATTTTTTTTTATAAAGTATGTAATTATCACTACCAGCCCAACCACAGCAACAGAGAACCAATACAAATCACATTAACATGTACAAGGATCATAGTCTTTAATAGTTGTACTTTTATCTGTACTTTTACCCCCCCTCCCCAACCTGTCACCCTTTTATTTTCAACCACTCTATAACTAACACTCACTTGCCACTTCATTAGGTACACCTTGCGAGTTGCTAGTTGTACCTTTTTCCTTCAGAACTGCCTTAATTCTTCCTGGCACAGATGCATCAAGGAGAAGGAAACATTCCTCACAGATTATTTTCAATATTTATATGACAGCATCACACAATTACTGCAGATTTGTCAGCTGTGATGCAAATCTCCCATTTCGCCACATCTCAAAGGTGCTCTATTGAGCTAAAATCTGGTGACTGTGTAGGACATATTACTACAGTGAACTCATTGTCATGTTCAGGAAACCAGCTTGAGATGATTGGAGCTTTGACCTGCCAAGAAAGTATCCCTCACACCATTACACCGCCAACAACAGCAGCCTAAACTGTTGATACAAGGGAGGCTGCATCCATGCTTTCAAGTTGTTTACACCAAAATTCTCACCCTACCATTCAAATCAGCTTGATGAACATCCACTCACCATATTTTTTTCTCTTTTTCAGACCTTTCACTGTAAACCGTACAGATGGCTGTGCAGGAAAATCTGTATTTTTTTCTTGTCTGAGGATTTCAGCAGTTTTTGAAATACACAGACCAGGCCATCTGTTGACAACAACCATGACACATTCAGTCACCAAAAATCACCTTTCTTCACCATTCTGATGCCTAGTTTGAACTTCAGCAGATCATCTTGACCATATCGATATGCCTAAATGCATTAAGTTGCTGCCGTGTGACTGAATCATAATGAAGAGGCCGGTTAGTGCGTGTCAGTAGTGTGTTGTACGGTATGCTTGTGCCTCAGTTCTAAATCGAAGTAAAATGCTCACCTTTAGGTTTTAGCTGGTTCAGACAAAATGAGTTGTGATGATGTGAGCCATCAGAGGAATAAGTTTTTAAGGGACTGCTTTTTTTTTTGTTTACCTAAACACTTAACGGAGTAATCAATTATGAAATTAAAGGTTAGCTGTAGCCCTTGTTGCATTACTGTTATCTGCAAATTTAGTGCAGAGACACTGAAGAGTTACACTTGTACCTGTTATGTTGTTCGGACTGAACAACATCAATCTAAACAAACAAGACTAAAACTAACCACTGTAAATGTTTCACAGGCTTTAAAAGGCTTTTCGTGGGTAGTGTTTTTCATGCACTCTGGTGGGTACTTTTGCCAGCACACACATACAAACACAGCATGATTGCAGCAATTGTCTCAGTGAGCACATGGATGACTCATCCAATGCTCCACTTTCCTGTATCTGCACACAGAAACAACTGGTGTACTTACACACATGCTTTTCCAAGCCATCTGATTGGTTCAACTTGGTGAATTCTTCCTAAACACGACTGGGTCAGAAAGGTACTCAAAACACCAGTGCTCGGTTACTGTGCTCACCACAGTTACCACAGTCAATCAAGTTACCTCACTCGCTGACGCTGGCTTTGCGTTCTATACATCACCACATGATGTGAGGAGACTGTCAATGATGAAGCATAATAAGTATGACTCAGACTCCCTCTGTCTGCCTGCAGGAGGGATGGATGGAGGGGACACTGACTCTGGTGAAGAGCATCCATCCCCCTCTGCCCTCCCTACAACTTCATTTTCTTTCCTATTTTCTAAACCCCACTGTTAATCTGTATTTCTTTAAACTGATCCAATGCACTCTTTTTTCTGCTCCTGTATCTTCCCACGTTGTCAAAAAGGAAACAGCATATGTCAATATCACCAGATATTTGCATTATGTCAGCCTATTTCAAACAACAGGAAACATGCAGGAGCAATGTTGTGTATCATCGCGTCTGATGTGTCTCAGCAATCACCTTACAACTTGTAGCTGTTCCCTGTTCAAAGGAAATGAATGCTGATTAGAACTCTAAGATTTTTTTTTAAATCTAGGCCGTGATGTCTCTTGATTTCCTCCTGCAGTACTCTGCACCAACAACTGAAATGTCATCTTTTTAAGAAGACTTTTGCAACAGTCCAATAAATGAGCAGTTATGAAAGCTGTCTATAACAGCAGCTACACACAGATACCAAGTACTTCATGTTAAATCATGCTATGCGTTTACACTGGACTGATAAAACCCAGCGTTTCTGTGCACAATGATCCAAGAAGACCAAGTTCACACTTAGAGGAGCTCAGAAAAGCAATGATAGCTATGGGTTACCAAGTAGACTGCAGTGTTGCTTGAGTTTTGTACTGGACCAGCATATATAATGTATCTTTTCTGTATCGTTGCTACACTGTGCTGTTAGTTTGTAACATTAGATGAAAAAAGTGATCTGAAATTTGCAAAGGCAATTATATTTATATAGCACATTTCATTACATACAAACTCAATGTGATTAACACGATGAAAAAAACATAAAAACCTGTGTGGGATTGCAATGCCTTAAGTCAGGAAAAACAGTAAAATATAATAAAGCAAAACAAAATAAAACTAAACTAAATCAAAAGTGTAGGCCAGTGTGAATAAAAATTGTGGTGAATGAGTCAATCTTATCCATCTAAGACACGATTTTTGCTACGAAAGAGTTTAAAATCATCCATCGTAGCAGTCACCTCCTTCATCTGAAAGCCATACTGATGCAGACCGTAGATTTCCCCTGATGGTCAAATTCCTGTTTGCCAGATAGGCTTCGATAGATAAAATGGGCTTTAGCTCTAGCTAATTTTAGCTAGTGCAGGCAAGTGATTGACAATCAAGTTGGCGTCTAACTTCCTAATCTTATCCTGCCAGTCGCTAACATAGATGCTGGTAAAATATTATCAGTGTCTTTTTTGGAGTCGCTCTGTGCTAGGAGTCTGTTAATGGAATCCATTTATAAGCTTATCTGGTTTTGCCCACTGTTAATACTGAGGGCAGAAGAGAGGAAATGAGGAGCGAGTATAAACATCAAATCCTTTGGATTTTAAGGAAAATTCAAGTCACTCAAAAGGCTGTAATAAGATACCAAGAGAGACCGAAAAGGTTTATGTCATCAGATTTCAATACAAATGAACCCTTACATGAAAAAGAGAGAACTGTTAGCCTCTAGAGCTCTGCTGTCAAATGTTTTACTTGTACAATATGTGATATATTGGAACGGAAGCTAATTTGGCTGCAGGTCAACAACCATCATTGAGCTGATTAAGCAAAGCACACCAAAAGGCATAACTTCCCTAGCCAAGCATCACTCATGTGTGGATCGTTTTTCATTCAAGCTATAGCAAGCATAGAGCCTAGAACTGTGATTGCAGGCAGAAGATGTGTTAATTTTTTACTGGTAAAACACACAAGAATGAAGCTAAGCTTAAAATTAACTTGCATAGCTCAAAGGATCTCTGTTCATACATCTGTTCAGAGCATGATCAGGACCTAAGTGTAGCCAGCCGTGCTAGGTGCTCTGTCAGGTTGTTTTTAGCTACATCAGAGCTTTGAGCTAACTGCTAATGTCAACATGCGCGTTAGCACCCTAACTAATCAGCACAAACACAAAGTATTACTGTAGCTGACAGGAATGGCAGTTTTGCAACTGTTTAACGTGATGTTGGTGCAAAATGAAAGGTCACAGTTGTCAAACATTTATCACAGAGGCTATAACTGTACCACATTTTATACCAACCCATCCAATCTAACAACCATTGAGCTATTTCAATGACAACCGAAAAGGTCAGAAGCTTGACAAAGTTACTGACGCTGTCTTCGAACAATGAAAGTCTCTACAAGACGTTGTGAGGATGGAAGAGTTGAGATATTTTAGTCACAGAGCATCACTGTCCTTTCCTGGAGTCATGCAAGAAAATCTATTTGACTATTTTAATCTTTCAGCTCAAAATTTAAAAATACTTTGTAGATAGAAGATTTCACAACCTGGCCCTAAATTTGAACCATGACTTTGTTTCTATAATATCTGTCTAGCTAAATGTTAACGACTACGTAAAGGAGTATGAGTCATCAAAATCTGATACACCCACTGATAATTTGGCACATTTAACTTGCAGTTGGTTAAAGAAATAAAGTTCTGTGAAGTTTCTCTGTTAAGATATTGAAGCAGAGTTCAAATTCATCTAATGACCTTTACTGCACAGCAGTCCTTCCATATTTCCCTAATCTTCTGTCTGGCTCTGTATCATTCACTAAGGCAGAAATGCCATTCAAATGTCAGTTAGTAATACAGAGGAATAAAACTGGAAGAAATGAAAAATACGAAACAAAAAAACATCTTCTATTATCTGGAAGCCAGCAAGCAAGGAAATATGTGCATGCTAGTCATTCCTGCTATATTACCAGTACTACCTACAGCCCAGCCTGCAGAAGCTGTTACTGAGAAGGAAAAAAACACTCACCATTACATCCTTCTCTTTAGAAGAAGCTTGCTTTGCCTTTTTCCTTCTTTTATTCTTCACTGTCGCACCATACAGATCTTGTCTGTGTTTACTTCTCTGTGCTTTCCAGGGCGTATAATGCTTGGTGTTAAATCTGACAGTCAGTTCTTTATTTTTTGTGTCTCGCCTGCAGACTAGGAACAGCAGATGAGGCTCCCAATATTTTTCCCTCCTCCTGGGGTAGCTTTACTACTCTGGAAGTGTCCCGAAGAGACGGGTAAACTCAAAGCAAGGAGGTGGGGGGAAGCTGCCAAGTGTCTTCTGAGTGTTTGTTGAAGGCTCCGTGGGCGACTGCTGATTTATGCTACTGCTCAGTTCGTGAGGCTTGTGTATGATGCCGCTTTGCCGAGGATCAGGTGAACTCAAGTTTTGTGCGTGTCCCTGGCTACTGTTGCGATATTCGGGCCTTGAAGGCAATTGGAAGATGATGGAGTCAGTTGTCTGCTGGGTTGGTTGAAGCACCGGGTTAGTGAGCATGTGTTATCTGTTGGTAGATATAAGCACCGGGATAGTGAACAGTGATTAAAAGTTATTTCTGTTTTCCAGAAGCTGTTTGCTGAGGTATATCGTTGCCTGCCTAGTGTGGAAAGGGTGAGTTTAATGTGAGTGTGCAGCTCCCCCTTTCCCTTCTGGTAATAATTGGACCAGGCTTGTGTTGATCAGTGCTATTTAGGCAGTGAACAGGTAAGGGCTGGCAGGTGGTTACAGGTCCAAGGTCATTGCTGGTCGTCACGGTTGCACTGAGGAGAGCTTGTATTGAGAGGCAATATAGGTTGTCACGGTAACTACAGTGGCAGGTCACGGGTGTGTTTTACTCCGTGTTATAGACACTGGGTTGGCTGTTTTGGTGGTGGAGGTAGACGGTGGGAGTCGATCCCTGAGGTAAAATGGAAAAATGTTGCACAACGAGAGGAAGAGAAACTAATCATGGAGAGTAAATGGATGTTTCTTCCTTTTCTATTTCTCTAGGAGGTAGAAAGCAGATGTGGTTTTCTCTGACTGGAAGGACTTCATATAGAATGCTGGTGGTTTGCCAGTGACCATCTGAAACGAGCCGTTTCTTGTCCTCTCAACCAGAGTAGGTATGGTTCTTTAGAGGGTTCTCCTGTGGAAGAAAAAAGAAGACGAAAAACAGTTAGAGAGGCCACAGCATGACATCGCTATAATTACTAATCTCGGGCAAGGGCAACGTTTGTGGTTTTCATAGACAGAAACTCTAGTGAGCCAAACATCAACCACATTGTGTTGGCACAAAGTCAGGGAGCAACCCGACAGGTTGGCGAGTGGTTACTGGAGGCTGCTGGCTGTTGCTGGGTGAAATCAGTCACAAACGCTTGTCATTTTCCTCCCAAAGATGTAGTGAAACTTGAAAACATGTGACACAAACCTGAAACAGAGACTGGCTCCCAAGAAAAAGCTGTGTCTTCCCGCTGTAACCAACACGTCTCAAAATGCAACTGTCTGTAGCCGAGTACATGCAACCATAGCAGCCTATTAGTGACCAAGGAAATTGCAAGGTTTTGGGTATGGCATTGTATACCTCTTGCAACCAATTTCATGCAACCACTCTAGTCACCAACCAGTATCTCTGAGACTGTGTCACTCGTGGTTGACGATTGGTGAAAAATTCTTCTTGTTTTGAAAAAAATCTTCTTGACTTTTAGCAAATATCCTTATGGTTGTAGTGCATCTCTCTGAGTACTGCCTGACAAATCTGAGGATGGAAGAAGGCTACTTGTTATATTTGATAACCCCAATGAGCAAAGGTGTTTACAAAAAAAGATGAGCACTAACATGTTCATATGAGCATGCACACAACAAAGGTTTTTGCAGCAGCTATGTAATACTATCAGAGCTGAATTAATTTAACCAGAAGAAATGCTAAAGGTCAGGCTTCTTTTTTTGCTACATTTTCTCTAAGTTTGATGTTAGATGTTATTCTGCAGCAGTGGAGTACTAGGGTATCAGAGGTGACACTGGTAATGGGAAAGGCCTGCAGGTCAGGCATGAGGCCCCTTTAGCAGATTTTGGGGCCTTAAGGAGGTCAGGAGTGGCTCACATTTTATTTAGCACTACTGGAAACATCATTGCATTGCTTTCATATATTATAGTTGAAGTGTAATATTGCAGCATCCTCTGTGAGGGTAATGCATTACAATCAGTGTAGCCACAGGATTGGTTATGCAATTCAAGTAATTACCCAGATACTCAGTAGTTACTCAGTTACTGTTTCAAATAAGCAATCTCCTGTGTGAAGGCAGTGTATCTGACTCCCTCTGATTTCTTGCTACAGCCCTGAAAAAGTAACAGGCATTTTTCAGCCAAACTAAAGCTGTTTATTGGGGGGGGGGCACCAACACAGCTCACAGTACAATGAGTTAAAGCCAAACTCGGAGGTAAATGTATAGTAGGCTGAACACTTTTTTGTGAAATCCCACCTAGCACCACCAGTGCCATAATCCACACAAGCACTTCATTCTCAGTTTTGTTCTGGTTGCCTGGGAAAACCACTGAATTGTGTGTTCAGCAGGAAGGCACACTGGGAGGGGCAAAGCACTTATTGTCTGGATCACGGAAGCACACTCAATTATGATCAAGAAGCACGTCTGTGAAGTTGCAACAGTGGTTGCATTTACATACATTTGTCCATGCTAGGCATGTTACACAAGAAGGTGACTCATGCACAGCAGAAAAAACAAAGCAACATTATGCAACGACATGTTGCTTTATACAGCACTGCTTTTCTGTAGTATTGATAGAGCTCATTACCAACAAATGCATAGAGGTCATTTTACACCTACAAAAGCTACAGGACTTGTTCAGTATGCAAAGCAGCAAACTGGGTGGAAAATCTATTACTGGCATCCTGCATTTAAATGCACACAATGTGCACACACACATTCCCTCCATCTGTGCGAGCTGCCCTTGGGTTCTCTGTCAGATATGCATCTCATTGTGTGACTCTGACTCATTTAGACTAACACAAGTCAACTTCATGCTTACAACACATGTCACCACTTCTCTTCAGGGACAATGGGAGATTTGAGCATCGCCCTCTATTTGGTCTCATGTTTTTTAAAACCCTATTTTCTGTCTTCAATTCAGGCAGAATGCAGCTGAAACAAGTGTGCTAGCTTGCTAACAGACTAATGCTTCAGCACAACTGAGTCTTCATCTGTATCAAAGTCTATTTATGTTACCTTATATTTTCCACAAACACAGAAGAAGCTTTATTTGTCACATGCATGCAGTGAAATTCAGTCTCTGCATTTAACCCATCGCATACAGACAATGTAGTACACAGCACAACGTGGAGCAGGGGGCAGAGAGAAAGCGCCCCGGGAGCAACCTGGGGGGTTAGGGCCTTGCTCAGGAGCCTACAGTGATGCTAGCCCAGGGATTTGAACCTTCTTCTCAATAATGAACCTTCTTCTTCCCCTCTAGGCCACCACTCCCTCCTGCAGGGAGAACATGCAAACTCCACACAGAACC
>VUQK01034827.1:2017-19353 GCA_015106715.1 Bujurquina vittata | reverse complement strand
AAACTGTATTGCTGGGAGTGCTTGTTGTTTGCCGCTGATCGACATGGTGTTTGGAGCCATACTGGGATTTTAACTTTGACTTGCCTAAGCAAGGCAGCAATGGACACCCGGACACTTACAAGCAGCGGTGCTTTCCAGAACTTTCGGGGGAACCGGAGTGGATCAGCTGATCGAGCGGCGAGTGTGCAGGGAAACAGCTCCACAACGAAAAGGTGAAGAAAAATATGGAAATCTTAAAAAGACTGCTAGATTGTGTCATTTTGGGGGGCAAGCAGGAACTTTAATTTCAGGCACACGATAATAATTTGATGAGGTTGTTATCAATGCTTTTTTATGTGTCATAGCTGTAGCGGCAGTAAGAGACTTGTTTCTTCAGTAAATGCATTTATTCTGCTCTTAATCTGCAGTGCAACAGGTCTTTATACTGCATTTCTGCATAAAAAGATGTTTTTATAGCCATAAAATAGTTATTGAGGGTGGAGTGATTCAGGCGGAGCACTACTGCAGGCCTGGGTGTGAAATGCACAGCCCGCCACTGCCTTTCAGTCGTATTTCAAGATCATGTGTCCTAACACATTTTAAGGTTATTGTGTGTGATTTATTTATTTTTTATACATAATATAATCTTAACCAGCACTAACGGGGACGATCTTGTTGTCGGTCATGTATGGGGCTGTTCTCCTCGTCTCCTCATCTCAAAACAGCTCGTTAGTGTGTGGAAGATGTACAATATATTAATATTCGAACTCTTTGGATCTCTTCCTTTCCAAAGACACATCAAAGGTCTTTTGATCCGCACTAAAAAAAAGACAATATAACAAAAGTGACCCAGTTTTCCAGTTTTGAGCTTTTATTTTAGACCGAGTTGTTCCAGTGACAGAAAGAGGAGAAGACAAGAACTATTCTACAAACATGGGAATTATGTTTTGATCAATTTAATTAACACATTTTGCCTGAAAACAGAAAATAAAATACATCAGTAACTGCAGTGTTTACACGTCATTACTCGGCCTGCCTTTAAACGCCACTTTCTGCATCCACACTCAAATTCTAGCATCAACCGGTCCGCTCTGGTTTTTAGTACCCACGATTTTGAACACTATGAAACTACAAATCAGTTTGTTGTCACTGCCAAAAAAAAAAATTAAAAAATCAGCTGTTGATTGTGTGGATACTCAATATGTCACCACCCATCCACTCATCCATCCACCCATCCTTTTTCTTCCCCTATCCGATTCAGGGTTGCTGGTTATTGAGACTGGGATGTCTACATGACTGTTGGTCAACTACCTTCACAAAGAGTTTGGCACTGCTGCCTCACAGCAAGAAGGTCGTGGTTTGCATCCACCGTGGCCGAGATCTTTCTGTGAGGAGTTTGGATGTTCTCGCCGTGTTCTCCGGGTTCTCCAGTTTCCTCCCACAGTCCAAAGACATGCAGTTAGTGGGGTTAGGTATGAATGTGAGTGTGAATGGTTGTTTGTCTCTCTGTGTTAGCCCTGCGACAGGCTGGCCACCTGAACAGGGTGTCCCTGAGAAAGATAAGACTCATGAAAATGCGTGATTCTGTATTATGTTCATAACTAATTTCTGCTGCCCCCAAGTGGCCAAAAAGAAAAAAAATTCTCGCACTATTTGACAGTTTGCTTTCTTTTTAATACTATTACCTTTACAGCATTTATATGTTTGCTTTTATTTTTGCTTTGCAAACTGCCCTTGTGCACATCTGCACGGTGCAAACTCAAATCTCTAAAATCCTTCAAGGCTGGAGCCGATGCAGCCGCAAGCATCTTTATTCGCTGAGAGAGACAGGCCTCATCTGTCTGAACATGAGCAGTCATATATGTAGAGCTAATTCAGTCTAACAGAAGAGACACAGAAGCTCTTGTTGTGCACCCCTACATCACAGCTCCGTCTGACAGTGCCCGCTTTTGTGTTCCCCAAAAACAGACTGACAACCGCCGGCCTTCTCTGCTCAACAAAGCTTCATGGAAAATGGCCGCATTGATCACAACCAAAGCATGTCTGTCTGCCAGGCCTTTTATTTGCTACAAGCAGGGGAAAAGGCTCTCAGTGAAAAAGATATTCAGTGTCTGTCCTCCTTCTGCGTCTTGAGCTGTGACCCTGGAGAGACTCTGGATCATTTTGGACAGTAATGAGCTCTAATAATGCTTTCAGTCTCTTCATTCGTTTCCAGTGGCTGCTTGACTCACTGCTTCTCAGCTCAACAGCATGGTAGGAACTTCATTTTAATTGCCTTATGTGATTAAAAAAGGGAGTGGTATCAAATGGACTTTAATTATTTAAAGGATATATTGTAGCTAAGTGAGACCTTGTATTTGGTTTAGGAAGCAAACATGTAGAGATCCAGCTAATGTTCATGATTCTAGGCAAATGGATTGAAATAGATTTGAATAATAATAGTTCTGGAAGAGCTAACACGTCCATATACTGACCATAACATATAAAGAAAGGGTAAGGAAACCTTGTCGCTATAGATACTTCAGTTTGACAGCATGAAGAGTCAACGCAGTCTCCCAACAGTTTATAAAATATTCACAACTTTAAACCCATTCATTGTTCATGTTCCTGGAGACATTTTTTGGTTCTGACAGGTCTCATATGTGCGCTGCTGATTGATTATCAGTGTTATTATCGTTTAAAGCTGCTGTTAGGTTTAAAAGTGAGGGGGGTCCAGTCACACAGGCATGAAGACTGCTCTGCTAACTCTTAACAACCATGGGTTGTGGGCTGTGTGGTTGCTGCAAGTTGCTAAGTGGAACTGGTTGCAAAGGGGTTTGTTCTTAGTTTGCAGGGAAGATGGCAACTTGTCTGCAAGCACCTTTCGAGTGCTGTCATAGTGAAGTAGAGACCATTCACCTTTAAGGTAAAAAAAGAGAAAAGTGCAGTTTGCATCACACTTTTTACACTTTTACTGCACTTGGCATGCAGTTGACGAGTATTTGCAGACAAGCTGACACCTTCTGTGCAAACCACAGGCCAGTGTGCTGGCAACCAAAGCAATGATGGAGTTTTGTTGGTGCAGCAACCTCTTTGTGATCCATTTCACCCGGCAGCAGCCGAGGGGAATGCACATTTTTCCCTGGTGGCTGGAAGTTGCCGGGTAGGGCGAGGGTCACTGACAGGTCTGCGGATGCCTGCTGAGGCTACGTTATGGTACAGCAATGGAACATACCCATTTCTAGCTGCGTTTTCTTGGTGGCAAGTGTGTGTTCCCTCTGAAGAGGATAAAATGGGTGCTGCAGACACAAAATGACCCACTGAAACACATTAGTTTCACATTTACGCTGTCACAGAAAACTGAACTGTCCATCAACAGCAACTTTCCACAGGATTGGGACCTCTCATGGAAAGATTGTGCATCACTGGTTGGTTGCCAGTTATGTGACTGTCAAACAGTTCCTGTATTTGCTGAAGGGACACATCATGAATCTCTAAATTACGTGAGCTTACAGGTAACCAAAAGCGAAAGACTCCACTACACTGCTATGGCTCCACGGTGCACAGAGGAACCCTTATCGTTAGATTCTTATCAGCCGCTGATTTGCTTTTTGCATCGATTTCACGCGTCCTCTGGCTGGCAGTGGAAAGGGAGGTGATATCTGAGCTTTCATCAAAGCTCTTTTAAAAAACATACAGATCTGTAAGATATCTCAGCCAAATCCCACAATCCTCTGGGGCACTGCTCTTGATGTAACCCTCGGCTCGTATTGGGGCAGTTTTCTCTGAAAAGGAAGAAACTAACGAGACAGGCTGTGTCAGAGCTGCTTCCTGAGCTTCTGCTGTTGATGAGGGGCTGGCGGGGAAAGAAAGGAAGCATTTAGATCACTAACTACATAGAAAACCAGATTAAGGAGCCTTATCTGCTCCATGATGAAATTTAAAACACTTAACGCCAAACAAAGGGATTCATTTTAGACTACATCAAATTGACTGTGGGCAGCGGTAAATTGAGGCCTGCCACAGGAAATATGGGTAGAAATAACTTAAAATTAGGACGTCTTTTCACTGAGAAGTCAAAGTAATCTTAACTCTGTTTGAGGCTCTTGATCTGAATGCAGTGGTTAAGCAACCTTAACTTATCTAAGCACCAGTGGTTAATTTTAGAGTGCTCCAACATCTAAATGCACCATTCTTCACACGGTTTCTTTCAGCTGCTGAGACTTATAAAAAACAAGAGGAAGCCTTGGGGAGGGATGCACTTCCACTCCACACAGGACGCTGATTTAGAAAAAGAAGAGAAGAAGAAGTGGAGGGCGTGGAAATGATCCCAGAGACTAGATTAACTTGGAAGGATGCATTGCTCAGCCTGGTGGCTTTTTTCTTTCTCCTGAAACTAAAATACCTGCAGTGAAAGAAGATGCTGCATTTTAGGAGATGTGTGAAATGAAGACTTCAGTCTGGTGTTATTTAACCAGAGTCCACGGCCCTGCTAGCAGCTCCGGGATGAACAGGAGCTGTGCCTCCATCAGAAATAGGAACTGTGTGTCCTCCACCGTCTAAAGCCATGAAATCAGGGACATTAGTCTAGAGACGTGACAGCTGTGTTATTACATCTTTTTTTTTAACAAAACAGCGACTGTCTGAATGGTGTAGTTGATATCTCATTTGTGGGTGGATGTTTTTCTTTGCTTTCTTTATAATATGTAGTCCCAAAAAGTGGGTATGCACTATATGCGATGCATATGGGCGCCAAAGCGATGGGGGAAAATTATATCTCTAGTCAGCATTTTCTGCATTTAACAGATGTGCATATGATATGATCAATAACAGAGGCACCCCTGCGCTTCTTTATTTACGAAGAAGAACGTGTGTCCTGATCCTGGCTCTGTGACCTTGACTTGTGCACCTTTTAGTTCCCTGTCAGTTTCATTTGTAGCGTCACACCTTCTTGCTTTAGTTAATTACACTTTATTGCGTTCCCTGAGTCCCTGTGCCTCGTCTTTAGTCTGCGTCTGTCATGTCCAGTCACATTTCCTGCTCTCCCCTCAGCAGCTAACGCACTGCAGAGATCCACAGCTGAAGCTGTCTGCTGCTCTCACAAGCACAAGCAGAGCTAGAAAAGAGCCAATGAGTCCTTTTTAATGTTGCACATCAATCGCCTTTATCCGCCCACTCTGCCCTGTTACCCATTGGAACAAAGAAACATGATACGGCTCCTTTATCGCTCCGGTTATAATCTCCCCATTTATATATCTGTCCGATCCCATCCGCCCACCTCCCCTCAGATGTCTGATTGGAGTTCAGCACAGGCTCTGTCTCACACTCAGCAGACACATCTGTACGGGCTGCGCTCGGCTGCGGCTGAAAATGAAGAGCCAGGCGGCGGCGATCCCTGCAGATTAAAAACGACTTCTCCCTTGTAAAGCACACTGCAGTCATTTCTGGCCCTGCAGCCCAAATAAAATGGCTTCACCATGGTGGAGGCTCCTGGGGATTGCTGATAAGGTGGAGCGAGCATTTATCATTATTTACCCATTCAGTGGATCATATTTCAGCACATGAATAACGCCATTATTTAGCAAGTGAGAAGTGCTGAAGAGCTGAATGGGAATGTGATGATAATAACATTACTTATCCCAGAGGCTGTCGTGACTCCTTTCATTTGCTGTGTAAGCAAGCTTGTGGAAATGTGCTAACTTGATATCGACTTTAATGACGCAGCAGCAGCGTCACGTTTTAGACTCAGTGTTCCTGTACTCAGGTATGCTCAGGATCCTCAGCAGCTAATGGCCACATTATTAAACCAAATTAGCTTCAACTGCATGTGTCCATGATTAATCAACTAAATGTGCCACTGTGCAACTTGATATAAAATTAGGAGACAAACCAGCTAATTAAAAATACTGTGGAGCTCACCAAAAGGTCAAATATAGCAATATGTTGCCTCCTGAAGGCTGTGCATCTATATTAAAACAATTGACTCTAATATTTGCATGCAGAAACACCCGAACACATGCTGGGCTTATGTGGTAGTAAACTGGGAATTTGTTTGTGACAGAAGCCAGCCGCCGAGAGCTCTGCGGCACCCGGAGAGGAGACCAACAGGCGGCCCCTTCCCCCGGGATGGGAGAGCTACATGTCACCTGAGGGACTGAGGTATTATGTCAACAGCTCCAGTAAAGGTACAGTAAGAGCCACGACTGAAACACAACCCTGAGACTGCAGTCAAAGGATGGCTCATGATCAAATGAGGGCTCCACTGTGTAACCACATATTTGAGCTGGGTGTAGCCACAGTGGCATCACCCAGTCTGCATTTTGAAGCCTCAGTGCTGGTGTTTCAGCCTCAACCATGCTGATTGGCTGCAGAGGCTTCTTGGACAGTCTGCATCCTTTTTTCTGAAAACGCCATAAAAATACTTAATAAGGAACCAACAGGTTTGGAGACCGGTCGATGACCTCTCGGTGACCTGTGGTCACAAGGGGAGAATGTGTATTCCCCGACCCGTTTGTGAGTGGTTCCTGGAGGTTACTAGCTGCTGCAGCAGCAGCAGATGGGGCTGCACCAATAAACCTCCTTAACATTGCTTTGGTCACTAGCAGATGTCACCCATGGTCTGAATGGGAGATGCTGACACCCGCCTTTTTAAGCTCAGAGAGAAAATAATGAGCATCTTCCATTCAAGCTACTTGTGACTGAGGAAACCGTCGGGGAATTTTTCATATACACTGGATTGATGAACACTGCTGTAGGTTAGTAGTTTCGGGTTGAGGCCCGTGATATTTACACTCGTGCACGAGGCCTCATATTCTCACATTTTGTTCACATCACTGTACATCATATCCAAAAGTGGCGCTGTAACCAAGGCCTTTTAATCGGAGGAGGATTCATTATTTACTGTGCCTGTCAGGTTTGTTGTAGAGTATGGGGTACTCTGGTGACATGTGTGTTTTTAGCCCACATGGGAACGCAGTTGGCAGTTTGCCCAGAAGTGATTGGTCTGTGATGAAGTTTCAGGCAAAGAAACTTTATGCAAATTAGCGAGGAACAAAGGGTGGTGGTGGAGATAGTCCTGTGGGGAATCCTATACGAGCCCCCCCTACAGGTGTGTCCGAGAGCTTTTCTGTCTTTGTCCTGTTTTGCTGTTGTGCGCTATGCTAACTCACGTGCTTGAGGCAGACACTCCTGGAATGCTTTCTTGTGTTTTTGTCCAACTCTGCGTGTTAATAAAACCTTGCAACAATCCCTGCCCATTCTGGTTTAAATTGAGTTTTGCAAAGGTCAGAATACCAACTAAAATCAGCAACTGGTCCTGTGTAACTGTGTTGGCATGCCCCCAACTTTAAGCCTTAACACAATCCACTTGCGTAAGTAATAATAAAAAAATCATCCCCTGTAGAGTTTTTATTTAATTTAATTTAAACCTTTATTTAACCAGGCAAACAGATTAAGAACAATTTCTTATTTACAAGTGTGGTCTGGCAAAAGGCAAAGCCTTTTGAGGGGGAGGGGATAGAGAGACTAAAACAATATTAAAACATTACAGAACATTATGAGAGGGGAAATAAGCTTTAGAGACCAAAACTGTGTTTTTGTTGCTGGCATGTTGATTTTAACATGGGAGTCTGCGGGCACTGACTCACTTGTGTATCCAGCCTAAAGGGGCCACTGGAGGAACTCCAGGTTTTGGTATTTCCACATTAGCTCAGATTTTCAGCCCCAGAAGAAGTCGCTGCTTGGTTTCAATTGCACAGCTCTGATCAAGGTGATTATTATTAAAAATGAAAACCAGGTGAGAAAATGGACCGAACATTTAAAAAATAAACTTAACAGTCTTTATATGCAGTTTGCTTTATTTTTGGTTTTTAAGATATTTATTCATTTATTTCTTTTAAATAAGCAGTTTTGGCCCTCCACAGTCACAGAGATTTCTATACTAAAGTACTTAAACAGCTTGTGCTGTGCTTGCTGTCTGACTTAATTGCCCTGCATATCCATAATGATTTTTTTCAAACACAGTCTTATCTTTCTATAAAGGAATCAATAGCCAGTGACAAAAGACTCCATCTGAATCCAAATGAAATTGAAGATTACAGTTCTTTGGTTGCACGAACTGAAAATCAATTTAAACAGTCAAACTATGCTGTTCCTGCCTTTGGGCGGTACAGTAAAGCTACACCTCCAATATGCTGATTTCACTAGCTGTTGTTTAGTTTATATATCTCAGCATTCAGCTCTCACTGCTTTAACACTGCGAACAGTGAGGCCTCATTATCATTCCTCCCTATCATTGTCTCTCAGCAGCCCGTTCATGTGGAGAAAGGCCTGCAGATTCGATCCACTTTAATCTGATTATCTTAAACGTGCGGCACTCGAAGGCTGAGCAGCGCGGCCAATATCTCAGCAGTGAGATCTGTGAATTCAGGGATGTTTCTGCTGTTTGTCTTCGGCTCCCAGCGCTGAAGAGTCGTATTAATACAGAGGCTCGAAGACAGGTGACCTTTCACAAACATCTGCTCTAGTGTGTGTGTGCGTGTTTAACACCTCATTTGGGAAGGAATCCAGGGGGATAGGACAGGCTCCCATGGGACAAACTGAGGCTGCAGCAACAGCAACTCTGGCAATGATTGCTCTTTGGCTCAAACACACACACGCGCACACACGCACACACGCACACACACACACACAAACAGAGCAGAAGAAAATAACCCAAAAGCTATTTTTATATTCAGAAGCCATATGCCGCAGCAGTCTCTTATTATTTGTTAGTCTGCTGCTGTTTCATGTCTGAATTTGAAGCTTCAAAAAAAAAAAAAAACCTGCCACTGGGATGCCAACATGCATCGCTGTGTTTATTAGAAAGCTGCTTGTTGTTTTAAGCCTGTGCCATTTACTGTAACAGAGGAGATGCACAAAGAAGGATCAGTAGAAATCTCTCCACTTAATCCCTCTGGAACTGCAAATGTGACAGTGGGATTTGGAATGATGAAAAAGGGCTGCTGGGAGGAGCTGAGGCTTGAAAATTTGTTATTGTGTATGATAACTTTTGGTGCTGTTAGCAGAAATAAAGAAACAATAAACACAGTCAGCCTGGAGTAAGCTGATGAAGCAATTTGTCTCCAACTGCATTCTACTAAGCCCTGTGATGAGAACACACAATGAGTTCATACAAAACCGTTCACTACACTTGTGGAGTTCCCCAAGGCTCAATTCTTGGGCCTCTGTCACTCAACATGTCACTCAGATTGGAAAAAGCATAACCTGGTTTATTTTAAAGCAGTGAGTAGGACAATTGCTCTAATAGACTGACCAGTTACACAAAGACAAAACGAGAATATTGTTCTTAGCCCAAATAGTCACTATCTGCCTAAATTAGAAGGTGTGAGTGGTGCGTTTAAATAAATAAAAATTGTAATCTATAGTGACTCTCTTTATGGATTAAAATGGCTTCGTTACAATAACAGGTTTCAGCCGCTCTTGATCTTAAGCATTCAGTTTCACACCTATTTGGACATTTGTGTGTGCTGATTTCTTGCCATGACAGTAACGTCACTGCTGAATATCCTTCCTGATCCACACTTAGTGTTTGTCTTGGAAGAAGCTGCCTGATTGCACACAAGGACCCAAACTAATTCACCCACAGTTATTGCAGCGTAAAGGACTTCCTGCTCTGCTAAGTGGAATGATTGATTGTGATAAATGGCTAAACTAAAGGCAGCGAGTTGAAATGTATCCAGAATGCCATTTTGCACCTTAAAGGTTTGCATACATGGATGAGTACAATCTCATTTTCTTTATTTTTCAGGAAATGAACTCTTCTCCTTTCTCCCCTTGACCTTATCAGCTGTCAGTTTTGTTCTGATGCATGAAAAAACACTTCTTAAATTTAAAAAGCTTTTCTGTGTTTAGATGCTTAGCTTTTCTGGTACTGGGCTGGTATTTAAGTTAGTTTTTTATTGGTTTGGACTGCTTTGGTCACACAGGCCTGCAGCCCTGACCCTGGCTGTTTTGCTATTGGCTACAAGAGCAAATAAAAAGCAGTACGAGACTCCACCAAGAATGATTCCTTCTGTGCATGACTTGAGTTACTGGATCTAAAAGGATATCTAAATTAGTTTGTGCAATTGTTTTTGGTAAGAAATTTGGTAAGAAAATCTAATTTTGTCCTGATTCATTATAGAAAAGAATGAAAACAATATTCCTGGATTCAGATCTATTCCAAACTTTAATCACTTGTAAGCCATAACTCCACAGCTTTTGCAGTAATCCTGCCAACAAACAGAGTAACCAAACCAATCACAATACTACTACTACAACTACTACTACTATTGCGGACAGAGTCAGCATAACATTAGAAAAGCTTTGGCGGATAATTTTACTTCTCTTCATTGGCTGCCTGCTAAATCCAGAAATTAATTTAAAATCCTGCTTCCTCGTCCAACGTTCAGAATGATCGTTTCTTAAAAGCTTTACAGTATGATATTATTGAAATAGAGCACCTCGCTCTCAGACCGCAGGCTCACTTGTGGTTCCTAGAGTTTGTAAAAGTACAACAGGAGGCAGAGCCTTCAGCTTTCAGGCTCCTCTCCTGTTTGGACACCCGCTCTACTTTTAAGACCTCAAACTTTCCATTTTGATGACGCTTATAACTGGGACTGGATCAGGTAACCCTGAACACCTTGGTCATGCTACAGTAGGCTCAGGCTGCTGGAGACCTTACCTTGATGCACTGAGCCTTTCGTTACCGCTCACCTCTTTCACTCTCCATGCCACTGTTAACTACTTCTGTCTACTCTGTCCTATAGTTTGTCTTTCTGTGCTTTCTCTCTTCCCTTTCTTCTTACATAATCTGGAATGAGTGGGAAACTGCACATTCCCGTTAAACCGTGCTGTGATGTGGTGATGCGAGTTCTCCACAAACTTTCCAGCACAGGTACATCTGTCACTCGAGCCTCATTACCAGATATGGAAACTTCAACATAAAGGAGTGTTTGTGTGAGACTGTTTGTTTGCTCCACACTGTCCTTCTTCCTGTTGTTTGTATCGTTCCAGAAACAACATGGCGACGTCCGTCCTCGTCAGCCGGAGCCCCGCAGAGGCCGCTGGCACAACAGAACTCCTCACCATATGGTAAAACTGGGCCTTCATCATCACAGCCATCCATTTTTAGACAGCATTCCTAAAGGCACAAACACACGGAAAACAAAACAACAGCACCTGGAGCAAAATTAGACGCTGAAGGAATGAGAAAGGAGGTTTTATGGAGGTTTGTGTGATTAGGAATGACCGAGATAGAGGAACGCAAGCTGAGGGGTGTCATCTCAGGGGATAAATTGCTTCTGTCATTAAGATTATTTCCATTTGGAGCTACAGGTTATGACTTAATTTTTTTAACATTTATCCATTCAGACAGATTAAGCCTTTTGGCAATCAGTCATCATCAGTACTGATCTGCTTATTATGCTAAGACCAAGTTCCTTCAGCTAAATGTGACACAATACTAATCATATTTCCAGAGACTCAGTAACACTTTCCCAAAAGGCTCTTAAAAAACCTTTTGACAAATCCCTTGTAATACGTTTCTGTGCTGCATTATCACGAAGCTCATCCAGCACCACGAGAGGAAATCCTGCACTTTCTTAATGAGCGGCTTATTACGTTCCATCGCTGCCAGCATCCTCACTAACGACATCTCTGCACATAGCAGATGGTTTGCTTCTTTGCGCTGGCATGTGGCCCAAACACACTTAGAGGAAGAACAACGAGGGAGGAAGTCAGCTGCAGGGGAGTTTGTCAGCGTTTAACCAGACAAGCGCGATCCCTCCTCAGAGAGAAAGACGTTTATGAAGGCCAGGTTCAGATCTGAGCCGCCCGCACGTCGGCTTTAACCTCTGGACAGGAAACCGGGGATCTGACCAGCTGGTCCGAGCAGGCAGGGAGAAGCAACAGCATCCGAAGAGAAGCAGATAAGATGGAAGTGCTCGACACGTGCTTTAGGACAGCAGATATATAAACATGAAGGCCTCTGAGCGAAGGAGCTGTCTCTTTAGTTAATAAATGTTCATCAGCTAGAATCGGCTGTTTCCTGGTGAGCAGGTGTGCAGAGGCTTTTTCCCCCACAGCAGCTGCATGAAGTTCTGCTTTTAGAGGCTGAGTGCCACCCAGTGAAGCCCAGAATTAGACTTTATGAAAGTAGGTCAGAGAGAACCAGTTTACCCCTGAGCCTAGCATCATATTGAAAAGACTTTTTTAGTCTAAGTTGCATAACACAGTTAGGGATATTCCAAAGACAGATGGTATAGGCCCACCTTTTTTCCACTGATGCAGTGCTTGGTGCTGAGACAGGTTTGCCTCCGTGCACTCTGGGACCCGACCCGCATTTTGACAGCTAGTGTTGTGGTTCCTGGTCTTCATGATTCAATGCGTGATCCTGCTTTCCTTTACAGGTTGGTCTTATGTGTCTTATTTTGGTTTCACTTCCTGCTTTTGTTCCCACTGTTAATCTGCTGTGTTTTTAGAAAGAGCCAGGCTAGCTGTTTCCCCATGTTTCCAGTCTTTGTGCTAAGCTAATCCGTTTATGGTTTCATCTTTAAATCCTCATGAGTCCCATCTTCAACCTGAAGCTGTCTTCTTCACATCAGGCCTCACAGGCTCCTGATGGATCTCTGCTCTCTATTGTGGTCAGAAACCTGTCAATACTATAAGTTCAGCGAGGGCTGTGGATTTTTTTTAGAGCCCCTTTGAATAAAGTGATGGTCAGCTTTATTTCTGGAGCGGCCCCATAGTCCTGGAGGGGCCCTGATCCGATCAGCGTCCCCGGCTGTGACGCGTGGCCTCGGGGGTCACACTCTGCCGGGCTCACGTGTTTACCTTGAGCTGGAGATGGGCCGATCTGATATGCTATGAGCCGACAGCTCATGAATCACAAAGGGATGAGGAACCGTTTTGGGCCTGCAGGGTGAAATCAGGGACGCACTACAGTTGTGAACCCCGAGGGCCCGGCTTACAAAATATCTCAGTATGCGTTTGAGGAGAAAACCACACTGTACAAATGTGGGATCAGAAGACTGTAGTGTTTAAAATACTCTCTGTATCCTCCTATGACCTGACCTGCTGCAGTTTTAACAGAATCTCAATTAAATGGTAATTAAAGTATAATCATAAAGCTAGTTCCAAATAAAGAATTAATAATAATTTAAAAGCTTACGGTAGTTTTTTCCAGTTTCACTTTTTAAAAAAGGAACCAGTTGTATTAGCTACTGTTTATCTCAGTAAGTATAAATCCACAAGAGTAAAATTTGCTAGCCAGTTTTTCCACTACTGAAAGCGCCACCCTGTGGTGAGAAAAATGATTAAATAAGCATTACAAAATGTTTTAATTAATAAGCCCCGCCCATTTCCACCCTGAAGATTTTTCCCACCACCAAACTTGGCACACCTGGTTGACCCGTCCAGATATCATGTATGGCTTTCATTGTGACTGGCTAACAAGCTTTTGTGGGCGTGGCCAAATTAAAAACGTACAAGTCTTTATCCAGTTGCAAACAAATCTGACTACGACTGCTTTGTTTCACTTACTCCATGGGGGGCAGTATGGGGGGAAAGGGAATGCCCTTCCTGATACAATTTTCCCAGGGATTTGTGCCTCTTCCGGTCGCAATATAAATCCCTACAAACCTTTTACGTCAAAGGATAGAAACACGGTTGCGGTTTAAATTGCTAAGCGCAGCTAAGGCAGTGTTAGCCTCGTACGCTCTCATACTTTAGACAATCATACTGAAATCTTAGCAGGAAATGCACTTTTTATTTGTTTATTCAGCTTGAAATTGATACGTTGAAGCCGTTATACATTTTTGTGATTTTAAATTCTGCATATCGGGACTTGACTCGTCCACTTGTTCACTGGTTAATTATCTTTTTTTCTTCAGCCAACGGATGCCACAGCAGCAAAAAGAAAGGTCAGCCCGCAGAGGCCACTAATGTTTCTCTGAGGAAACCGACGCACAAGCAGGTAAGCCAGAAGAGCCGCACAACGATGTTCAGTCTGAATTATCAGCTACTACATAGCAGAGCTCCATGGTCTGATCTGTGCCTCCTCTTGGCAGCGCCTTCCACGTCGGCTTTCCACGTTCTTCTCCTGCTTCTGTGGCAGGCTTTCTCCTGTAGCTCCACTTTCTCGCCCAATAAAAATATTCTGGTTCTCTCGTTACCTCGGAGTTGCTTACATTCAATTTTTCCCCAAACCTATCATTATGGTCAGGGTTACCTGTCAATACTGATCACAAACTCAAAGGGGGTAATTCGCTCATCTTTGACTCAGCAAGTCTCCAAAACCTGAGCACATGTGACAGCCCTGCCTTCAGGAAGAGATCTTTGTTGGCTGGCTCGCTGATAAAACGAAATATTCACAAACTAAAACTAAAATCCCTTTATTCTGTTTGCGGGGACAGATTAGATTTGTAGGTTTCTCGGGACAAACTACAATTTTTCTCTGCTTAAAATTTAATGAAATCTCTTTAGGATACTAACAAAGCTGTCTGAGAGCATAACCTTGGTCTCCGAGTGCTTGGAATTAATTTCTTTTAAAAAATGTGTAAGCTATTTTTGTTCACATTCGTCAAGAAACAGCTCAGAGGTCTGTTCAAATAGGAAAAAAATAGAAAAACCTTCATGTTACACTTTTAGAACCTCCATGCAGTCTTGAGTCACTGCATGTTCCCCAAAGTTCATGAATTACTGTATTCTATTATAGGATGACACATAGGGTGCTTTTAAATGTCCCGAAAATGCAGAGCGTGCATGTGTTTTACCTGCGAAACAACAGCTCATAATGCAGGACAATGTGGGGATTTTGTTCGCAAGTTGTCTTACCCTTTGGTAATAATTCCTCCTTATCATTAATTACGCAGATATTTGTCAGGACTGGATATTGGATACTTTAGCTCAATGAGGCATTGCCCAGATTTGCTGCATAAACTCTTCTCATGCACTGTATTCAGCTGCAAGAAGATTCCACTTCAGAGGAAGCTGGCACTCTCTGTCCACTGGAAGCAGGGCCGCTCCTGCAGCTCCGATGAACCCGGGCCAACTTCAATTACATGCCAACCCACGTGACTAATTACGAGTCAGATGAGGGCATACTGTGTCATGATCACACAGGAGAGAATAGATGGATGGATAGTTGGGTCATATGGGCGGCTAAGCCTTGAACTCAACTCCATATGTCAGAATTTGTCAGGAAGGAGGCCAGCCAAAAAAATAAAAAATCAAAGCTCACACTGGGAGCGCCGGGCCCACGGATCCTGCGAAATCTGGACTGTGGTTGTTGCCGTGAGAGCTGCCAGCCGCCATGTTTTGCACGGCCAAGGTGAGAACATGTTTGTCGCGCTCCTCCGAGTCTTTGTCGCTCAGGCTTTGATGGTGGCGTTGTGAGACCAGGTGGGTGTTGTGTGAAGGTGTGAGTGCTGCAGCGATCACGTGCGGCCAGGAAGCTGCTCCGCTCCACGCGCAGCTTTGCGTTTGATGCCTCGGGTGAAGTGCTGTCACGTGAGGAAGACGGTGACGATGTAGCTGCCGGTGTAAACACACTGTTTGCACACAGCTGCATCTGAACGCTCCTTTAACCCTGAAATGTGCATGCATCTCAAACACACACATTGCTTCTCACACACAGAGACACTGCTTCTCATTGGCTGCCTGTTTTCCCTCCTGCTCCCCCCCTCCTCCCAGTTGTAATTTGTCTCTTAAATATCATCATTCAGCCATTTCCATCAAGCCAACCCCCATCACTGCCACCTACGCCTCTGCTGCGCCCTCCTCCCTCACTATATGGTCTCTGGGGAGGGAGGGAGGTGGGGCAAGAATCTTGTAAATAACACCCCACCCCCCCACCCCATCTACCTCCTCATCGCTCTCTTTCTTTCTTTCATTGTGTTTTCCTCCTCTTCACATCCTCCCATATTTCCATCCCTGAACTGTCTCAGTGGTGTTTCTTCATCTTTGCCTCTCCTTCTGCATGGACATCACTGGGTGAGAAGGGTGAGGTGAAAGGGGAAGGAAGGTGTGGAGGTGAGGCGGTGGTGGGGGTGCAACCCTAAAACTCCCGTGACAGCGGCTTAACTGGAGGCTAGACTTCGTCACGCTCCCACAGCCGCCACCAATTCCCCTTGCAGCCCCCTCACCCCTCGCACTACCTTCCCACCACAGCTACACAAACCTCCCTCCCTCCCCCTCCTGCAACGCAACTCCACTCCACTCACTCCGTGGCTTGCGAGACCGAAGGCAGCCTCGGTGCGCGCAGGGAAAGAGAAAGGAGAGAGGCGAGAGCGAGGCTTTCCCAGAATAGAGAAGCAGGAGGAGGTGAGAGGGATGATGATGGAAGCCAGCTTTGACACTGAGGAGAGTTTTGACGATCCCTCCTGTCTCGCCCCGCAGCCCCCCGGCTCCGTATCACCCGCCAAGAGGCAGATCAAGGAGGTCAAGGAGACCAAGATCACTGTGAGTATTCAGAAACTTAATCCTCCTCCTTCTTCCTGCCTCCGTCTCTGCATCCTCTGTGAAGCTCCTCATAAGTTCAAATCTGTAGTTTCTCGTCTCCTTTTTACCATTTGTTGGTGTTAAACTTAAATCGTCATGCATTATGTGTTTTTGTGGAGTAGTATGAGGGGGTTCCCTGAGATATTGGATATCTCATCTGAATGAAGAAGCTGTCCTGGAGTCTTGCACTCATATCTGTCTCATTGACTCGAGCGGCCTCAATCTATAATATTGATTTTATGCCTGTCAAAGATTAATTCACTCTTTGGAGACACTCAGATGTTTTTTTAATGACTGATAAGTGAGGAGCCTGCAGAACGCTGTTGGGTTTTATTTAAATATGTCAGATAGGGTGCGTGTTTGTCTCCTCCAGTTGTTGTCATCCTCTGCAGGTCACACTGGGAGTCGAAACTAAGCTCTTCAGCAGGGTGCATTTGTTTTTCCGTGAAGTATACAGTAGCTTTGTGTGAAGATGCCCAGACAGTAGTTGCAGTTATGTAATCTCTCAGTCCATAATGATGGTGTGGTGAGGGGGTGGTGGGGGTAGCGGTGACGGTGGGGCGATCGTGCGGCGTTGATGGAGGGGGCAGACAGAGATGGGTTTTGTGTCTTGCGAGGGGCTGATTTTGCACTCGGTGGGCTCGCTGACCTGCTGCAGCCACGGGAGCCGTCAGTCTGGCTATTGTGAAAAACACCACCAGACCTGAGAGACATGCAGCAAGTCCAGTTTCCATGGTGACAAAGGCAATAGCACTGATTAATGGGTGTTGAAATGGAAAACACCGCCATAGGAGGAATGGGGGGGGGGGGGAATCCCCTGAGGCCCCCCGGTTTGGAAG
>VUQK01034826.1:0-11588 GCA_015106715.1 Bujurquina vittata | reverse complement strand
TATATATATATATAGAGAGAGAGAGAGAGATACAGATATCTATATCTATCTAAAATATATATATATATTTTAGATAGATATAGATATCTCTATCTATCTTGTGCCATAGTGCTGTCAAAGCATTCCACTCATGCATGTGACAAATAAATGTTGATTTGATTTGAATTAACAATTCCCGCTCCAATTTCCTGATTTATTGCAATTAAACACACGGCGCTGTAACTAAGTTTAAGGAATCACTTAGTTATAGCGCTGTACTTGACCGTATATATAGTATAAATCGTACAGCACGTGCTTCTCAGCTTATGAATTAAACCAGCCCTGTAATGTACGGATTTTGCCTTTCTGTTTTTTTGTTTATAGGTGGGAACATGTGTTGTGGCAGACGCAAACCCTGCAGTCACTATCACGTGGAGAAAGAATGGACAGCCTTTGGAGGATAATCACAAATGTAATGCAGTTCTTCCTGTACAGTGACACACCCACAAACTATCCCCATGAAAACTGCTGTCATACACGGATCCCATTAGAGGGCATGAGAGTGAAAATAAAGTCTGTCATGGGGTGTTTTTCAAGACAATAGTGAAAACAATAGATGATAGAAATGCATCACTCATTGCTGTGTTAAAAAAGAGCGCTGTTTGAATTGGAGCAACTATTGAATCAGCAACGGGTGGAGACATCAGCATGTAAAACTGTTTTTCTGATTCTATTTCTGTGTGTGTGTGTGTGTGTGTGTGTGTGTGTGTGTGTGTGTGTGTGTGGTTGTCATCTTCTTGTCCATCTAGCTGTTGTGATCACCAGCAGCTTGAAGTTGGATCCTGGGACAGGCCTATCAACCACCTCCTCCACCCTGCAGTATGCAGCCACCAAGGAGGACGCTGGTGCAACCTTTGCCTGCGTCTCCACACACAAGCTGGTTAATGAGCAGATAGACCTGGAACCTTTTTCTGTTCACTGTGAGTAGAAGGCAGTGTTAAATCTTCTGTTTGTTCCCACACAGCTGTATTTCCACACGGTTGTTTCTCATACTTGTGCTGTTGAAGTTTTGAGGAGATTTTTAAATGGAGGAAGGACAAATGTAAAATCCTTTGCATTTTGTTCTCTCACACAGAAGGGAGAGAGAAATGCAATTTTTAAAGTTTTAACTTTCCACCAGGATGCCATACAGATCTCTCTCTGCACTGTGCTTTATAACAGACATTTGGATTATTATTATTTAGACTGGATGTAATACATTTTGAAACTAGCATGTGTTTTTAAAGAAAGACGTTCTGCAGCTTCCAGGATCGTGTTTGGTGCATGACCGCTTGCTCATGAAAACATATTAGCTTAGTTCAAGGTAGCCACAGATTAATCTTAATTAGCATGTTTCTCATTGCTCTTGTTTTTTCTAGTATTGCAATATTAGATAAGAGGGGAGGGACCTGTTGGATCAGTAAGTCAGAGTTCATGGGAGAATCCCTTTATTAGGAAGGCCCTGATAAAGTAACGCTCAGTCACGTTATGAAATAATATTGTTTATGTTCTGCCTGATATGCCTGAATTGACCCAGTTTGAGAGTTTTTCAGTTGAATCTCTTATTTCCAGATCCATCTGAGAACATCAGTCTGCACATTCTGTCCCAGGGGCCCATTATAGAAGGAGATAATGTGACGCTGAAGTGTCTTGCTGATGGCAACCCTCCACCTCGCTCCTTTTTCTTCTACATTAAGGTGAGCCAGAGCCCACTGCTCAACTAGAAGTCTAAGAAAGACAATATCTCTTGATCCTCTTGAGGGAATTTCTGTACGTTTGGCGCTAATGTTCACATACAGTACATGAGCTTTTTAGGTTTTCATGGACCTCACAAAACATCGTTTGATCAGTATAAACCTCAAACAGAATTTCCATATAAATGATAGAGTGACATATACACAAAGAATACACAAGTCTGGCATAAAAATCAACTGCAGCTTGAACGGCTGGCATTGCCTTAATGCATGCTTGATAGACACTCACTGACCACTTTATTACATACAGTTCAATAGCTCGTTAACAGACCAGCCAATCACTGATGTATTTAGGCCTGTAGAGATGGTCAAGATGACTTGCTGAAGTTTAAACCGAGCATCGCAATGGGGAAGAAAGGTGATTTAAGCAGCTTTCAGTGTCTGGTGGTCCCAGACAGGCCTGTCTGATCTTCTGGGATTTTCCCATACAAACATCTCTAGGATTCACAGAGAAGGGTCTAACAAAGAGAAGATAGTCAGGGAGCAGTAATTCTGTGTCAAAATGCCTTGGTGGTCAGAATGGCCAGAATGCTGCGAGCTAATGGGAAGGAAACAGAAACTCAAATAACCACCTGTCATAACCACGGTATCTCTGAGAGCACAATATGGCAAACACTGAGGCAGCAGAAGGCCAGCAGGTCACAGTTCACACAGGCTTCTCAAAGCTGCAAATGGAAGACTGGGAAATGTTGCCTGGTCTGATTAGTTTCAATTTCTCCTGCAAAATTTGGATGACAGTGTCATATTTTGGCATAAACAGCATAGAAAATAAAGGGCAATGCAGAAGGCCATCTGCTGCCCCCAGTAGTACTGAAGGCCCGGGCCACACAGCTGACATGAGCAACAACAGAGAGCCTGTGATGAGGCTCAAGGCTTCCACAGGCCAGGAGCACATGGTCTAGTTCTTATAAAGTGCTTTTCTGCTCTATCTGAGCACTTTATACAACACATTTACATTCACATTCTGACGGTTGCATCGGACAGCAAATTCAGTGTCTTTCTCAAGGATACGTGCAGCCTGGAGGAGCCAGGAATCAAACCACCAACCTTGCAATCAGTAGATGACCTGCTCTACCTCCTGAGCCACAGCCGCCCCAAATTAGGCTGAATGGCCGTCAGAGGTCTGGACATACAGGAGTGAGAGGCTGCGATGGAACTCAAGGGTAAATAGAGGCTCGGATAGAGCGGAGAACAAACACTGGAGAGCAGGAGCAGAAATGTGAACAATACTTTGACGCTACAACCATCTACAAGTCAGCTTACCAGGACTCTAAAGTTGAGGGGTTTGTGGTGTGAGAGGACGTTATTGGGGCCAGGTGGTGTATGACAAACAGACTGAAGATGACCAGCGACCCAGCTGGTAAAGAAGAGGGGGCAGCCTGGAAGGCTCCAGAAACAGCAGCACTTTTTCTAAAAGACTGACCTGAATATAATTTAGAGCTAAGATCCCACATGAGAAGCACTTGTTTAACGTGTTAAACCAGAATTTAGACATGGTGTGACTGCCAGCAGCTGAAAAAAAGAGGGCAAAGCGTAGCAGTAATTTTCCTGAGCTTTAGAAATTCCAAAAAGTGACTGGTGATTATACTCTACTGAAGCTCCAAGAAAGAAAAGAGAAACTTTAGCGTGAAGGCGATCAAAGCCAGGAAAAGTAGAAAGTACGGGTAACAAAAACACAGCTGATGAGAGAAAACGCACAGATACAGGACTATTCTGGAACTGAATCGATGCGTGAATCAGAGGCTGCTGCTGACTTCAGTCCACATGGAGGAGAGAAGGTGGAAAGCCTTGCGGAGAAGCACCCAGCCATCTATCATCTATTTATTTGTTTATTGAGTTATTCATGAGCTTTGAAATTCCAACACGGAACAGTGCAAATAGAATTAGTTAATTACAAACTGCAGTGATAATGCCCCTTTAACTCATGCTGCATGTGACAATGTGGTAAGACAGCAGCTGTATTTGTCCTGTGACCACCATGCAGCGGTGCAGCACGGTGGTGTGGTGGTTACAGCGGTTTGGGTTCAAATCCACGTTGGCTGAGGCCTCTGAGCTTTCTGCCACAGTCCAAAGACACATTACCTGGTGATTCTGTCTCTGTGTAGCTCTGTGATGGGACAGCAAGCTGTAACTAATGTTCTAATTATTCCTGTCTTTACATCTTTCTTCTTTATTTCATCATTCCCTGATGTTATATCATAGTTACAGAAACTAATGTTCTCGCTCTCCACCAGGGCACGAAGATGCTGGTCGAAAACTCAGACAACTACACTGTGAGTGCCGTCAGCAGAGCGGCGACGGGTGAATACAAATGTTCACTGGTTGACGACGTGAAGGTGGAGGCCTCCCAGAACATCGTTGTTAGCTGTGAGTTTCACTGTCTTTATGCCCCACTCTGCATTGAATCTCCCCTCAGCCCCAATGATGACTGCCCCTCCCTGAGCCTGGTTCTGCTGGAGGTTTCTTCCTGTTAAAAGGGAGTTTTTCCTTCCCACCGTTGCCAAGTTCTGCTCGTAGGGGGTCGTTTTGACTGTTGGGTTTTCTCTGCAGTATTGTTGGGTCTTTACCTGCAATACAAAGCACCTTGAGGCGACTGTTTGTTGGGAATTGTATAAATAAAATTGATTTGATTTGAAATAAATAAAATTGATTTGAAAAAATTGGATTGAGTACTTATGCACACTACAACACAACAAGGAGCAAAGTGAGCGTGACAGCACGAACAAGAACTGTTCCTCCAAACCCCCCCCCATGTTTTCCCCACATTGACTGAAATTTTTAACTTCCTACTTATAACAAGGAGCTTGACTGTAAATGAAGTCATGGGGCAGAGTAATGGTAATCACACTGAACCTTTCAGGAGTGAGCGTGGCAGGGAGACAGAGTGTGCAGTGTCAGGCTGGATGTCAGAAAGCTCTGACCGAGTGAGCAAAAGTGACAAAGAACGACACTCCTGCTGCCAGGTGTGTGTTTCTGAGCCCTATGTTCAGATATGTGACTGGAATAAAAAACAGCCATCGAACATATTTTTACATCTTAAACAAAGTGTTGTTTTTTTGTTTGTTTTTGAACTGAGTTTGCAGTTTAGGAAAGAGAAAATAGCTCTCTAGATTAGAATGTTTTTGTCGCTGTGTTTGTGTGTGTGCCTCACAGGAAAAAGTGTGTTTGTAGAAAAGTAAAGCTGCTCATGCTCTGCCCAGAGGAAGTATTTATTATGTTTTTTTTAAACATTTGTTTCCAGCCAGACTTGCACAAATTAATTTAAATTCTGCTGAGGGACCAAATCAGTTACAGTTACTGAACACGTACACATCATTATCATCACTTAATTGCACTAAATCTATTATTGTAGTGCATTATGATTTCCAGGCACTCTATTGTTCTATTTATTAGCAGTAGTAGTAGTATTGCTATTACTATTAGTATTATTTTAAAGGGCAAATAGATCAAATGTAGTAAGAACTGCTTAAACATACAAACTCCAGAGGAAGGGCTGATGAACTTTTCACTTGAACTGAATGTGGATTTTTTGGGGATGTGTTGAATACCTGAAATATGATGGATCATTTGAACAAAGAAAAGAGAAACATTAAGTGAATATAGCACAGGGTCAGTGATGCAGCGATGGTCTGGTTACTTACTGTGGGAGAGGATTGTGGTTCTAATCTTAAAAACTTTTGTTCCTGCTGAAGATTCAAATAAATCAATAAAACACTAGCTTGGAGATGAATTTGAAAAACTGCCTCATTTGAGGCAACTGCTGTTGTGATTTGGGGATATATAAATAAAATGTAATTGAATTTTGTCATCCAGGATGAATCCTTTTTCTGTTGCATGTATTCTCAGACCTGGACCTGAGTCTGAGTCCCACTGGGAAGGTTGTGAAGAGAGTAGGAGAAACCTTGTCTGTGACCATGGAGAAGAGCTCCTCAGCTGATGCTAACGTTTCATGGACAAAGGTAAGGACTGCATGGTTAGAAGTCAGAGAAAATATTGAAGTGTTAAAGTGTAACCTGACTGTACAAACTCTCTTTCACTGCCTGATGTAACAGGTCCTGAATTTCTACATTCCTGTGACCCTGAACAAGACAAGTGGCTATAGAGTAGAGGACTATATCAAACTTGGGGTTCATATATTTGTGGCTTGTCCTTGGCAGGGCCAAATGCAAAGGCAGTTACTGACACTTACACTCGATTAGAAACAACCGTGTGTCATACTGTCTCATTTTAATTAAGGTGAAGGTGAACATTACTTTGGAAAACACCGCCTGTCTGTGATTCTGCTTCACAGAATGGAAAAAAAGCGACCACACCAGAGTTTAGTAATTTGACCTTTGCTGACGCGGGAGACTACGTTTGTGAAGCTTCGATGACCGGCCTGACACGGCGTCAGAGCTTTCATCTGGTGGTAGAAGGTGAGGAAATGTTGATAACTGGGCAGGGCTGCATATTACAATCTGTAGTATGCATGGCAGGGTAATAAACCTTTATTTTACTACTTAAAATGTTTGATAAGCCCTTCAGTAGAAGTTCTCAATGTCTGAAATATTTAATGCCAAATATTGGCATTATCACTGATAGCTGTGTGTTATAAAATGTTAAAACCTGCAGGTTCTATTACAGCAAAATGTCTTTGAACATACTAACAGTGATGACGTAATATGACGTGCTTTAATCAGGGAAGCCTGTGATCACCAGCCTGACCAAACACCACCATCCTGATGGCAAACACAAAGTCCTGATCTGTGAAGCTGAGGCAGTACCAAAACCCAGCTTCCAGTGGAGCATCAATAACACACACGTAAGTGTCGTTGTAGTGTTGTGGTACCTTAAACACATGCCGAGCACCAGTACAATGAGGCCTGCAGTGTGTTAGCTTTTCCACCACTGGCTGAATCCTACCATAGTCTGGTTTACGGGAGCAGCTTATGGTCCTTCAGGAGGTGAGCTCCACAGGGACTTGGTGCAGGCTGATGGAGGTTGCTGCTCCTTTTGATATTGCTGGAACTGACTACATCAGCATCTACAGGGATATTGATGTGCCAGTTTGCTGCTTTCCCAGCAACAAATCTTGGATTACTATCAGTATCAAGTGCCTCATTAATGAGAAAAGGGAAGCTTTCAAGGTTGGTGACTGCAAAAGGATTAAGTTTGAAGAAAAAAAGAAAAACAGTTTGAAGCAGGGGACTATAAAAAGGAAGCTGGAGAGGAATTAACACCACCTTCAAGAGGAAGAGAAGCGAGCCTCCAGCAGATGTGGACGCGAGTCTGAGCTGTCCTATAACAGCTTTGACCTCGTGCTCCCTCACACCTCTGCTGGCCGGGGCCTTCTGTGACTGTAGTAATCCATCAGCTCAACACAACCAGGACTAAAGAGATAGTGGTTGACTTTGGCGGGTCCAAGCTCCCTCTTTGTCTTGTTAACACTGATGGGGACACACCGTTGTGGTGTCACACAGTCATACAGGTATCTGGTGTGCACCTTGATGACAAACTGGACCGCTACATCAGGCAGAGCCAACTTTTTGCTCTCAGGAGACTGAAATCCTTGTGTGTGTGCAATGTAATGCTGCACTTGTTTTGTTGTGCAGCTGCTGCCAGTTTTATTGTCTTTGTTGTTGTTTGTCAGGGTTACATCATCACTGAATACACGTCACACAAAAACAGTGTTGGGTGGGACTGTGGAGCAAGTTAGCATCAGGCCCTGTAACTCTGCTTGGGCAGAGAGGCTTTATCAATAATTAGTTTTAATTTTTATTTGGGTATTTTATTGTTTTCATGTGCCGTTGATATTTTGTGATTTGTCTGTATTTTCTTATGTCTTGGCTGCATCTGGATAGCTGGTTAATAAAGTATCTATTTCTAATGATATCAACAACCCATAAATTCTCTTAATCTAAATGCTAGACCATTCAAAATCCATTCAAATCAAATCATTTTTAAAAGATTATCATACATATTATCAAATTAGTCCTCGTCTTCCTGGAGGTCAGGTAGCTCCACAAAGCTGCCGCATGGTGGCTACATGAAGATCTGGGTTCCATGCCACCAGGGCCTTTGTCTGTGGAGTTTGTGTGTTCTCCCTGTACCTGGTACTCCTGCCCTGGTAATGACAAGTAAAAAAATACCTTGTAGAATAATTTAGTCAATAAAATATGTGTTTTGTGTGTTTGCCTGTGCCTTCAGGAGGAGAGCTCCTACATCAATGGCAAGGCCATTCATAAGATCACAGTAATGCCCCAGGGGAACGTGACTGTCACCTGCAGTGTCATCAACGGACTGGGAAGAGTTGACAAGACCATCAGCATTTCCTCTGGTAAGTTAATGCTTGTGAACTACCTGGCTGGCTGGGTTTATTTTATCCAGCTGTGAGGAGTGAGAGAGCTGCAGTGACAGAGCTCAAGTCAAACAGAGTCTGTGAGGCTGTGCTAGCTTGAATTAGGGCGCATTAGTGGAAAACATGTAGCCATTCAGTGAGACAGAGAGAACCTCATCTTAAATTACACTTCAGGACTGTGACAAGCTAATCGCCTTCAGCAGCATATTTGCACAGTAACTTGTGGTAAAGGACCTCCAATCAAGTACTGAGTATAAATTAAAGTACTTTCCAGAAGCTGGACAATTCTGTGTTGTGAACAAGTATTTACCCCTCCCTGATTCCTTAAGTTTTTGCATATTTGTCACACTTACATATTTCAGATCATCACACAAATTTCAATATGATCCAAAAATACCCAAATATATAGAAAATGCAGTTTTTAAATGATTTCATTTATTAAGGGAAAGTAACTATTGAAGCCTACCTGCCCTACATGAAAAAGTAAATGGCCCCTAAACCTAATAACTGTGTCACGCTTGCAGCAAGAATTGGGATAACTGACTATGAGTCTTTCATGTCAAGTGGAGGAATTTTGGCCCACTGATATTTGCTGAGTTCTTTGAATTGGTGAATTTTCATATTCATGTCCGGACTTAAACTAGGACACTTGAAAAGGTTCATTTTGTTTTGTTTTTTGATCCATTCAGTGGTGGACTTGTTGGCGTCTTTTTGCATCATTGTCCTGCTGGATAACCCAAGTGCAGTTTAGTTTTGGAGCATAAACCGATAGCCGCACTTTCTCCTTCAGGATTTGTTCCACCAGTCAGAGCAATCCTCTAGATCCTGAAGCAGCAAAGCATTTACGGACCATCACACCACCACCAGAGTGTTCTTTTAATCAAATGCTGTCAGTTTTACACCAGATGGAATAAGATGTGGATCTTCCAAAAAAGTTTAACTTTTTTCTGATCAGAGAATATTTCCCAGAAGTCTCGGGAATCATGATGATGTTTTCCTCCAATCTTTTATCTCTTCTCTCACTTGGTTTTTGTTGGGATGCTAAACCAGTTTTGCCTGTTTTGTATTGTTGCTTTAATCTTTCCAAGCTACAGTTTGCTTTTGAAAAGTTGGGAAAACAATCTGATTTCATAAACTGAGGCTACACTTGGCCAGCCCTGCCTCAGTTTACATCAATGCAGTATTTTTGGGGCTTTGATGGTGTTAAGAAAAACAGTATTGGTGTGTTTTATTCAATTTTATTTCTCTTTTGAGTTCTAATTCTTTTTGTTTTTATTGCAGTTTTTAAAGAGGACAAGAAAGGACGAGGTAAAAGATTTTGATTTTCTTTGCCCTATGATTTACTTATCAAACAATGTGTCACTTTAAGTTTGACAACTCCATTTGGACTGATACAAACAGCCCAATATCCATCACTTAATATACAGCAGGGAAACTAATTATTTTGCACACTGCTGAATTTGCAAGTTTTCCCACCTCCGGTGGAAATGGAGAGGTCTGTGATTTTTATCGTAGGCACACTTCAACTGTGAGAGACAGAATCTAAAATAAGAAAATCAGAAAATCACAGTGAATGATTTTTAAATAATCAATCTGCATTTTATGAAATAAGTATTTGATACAACAGAAAAACAGAAGTTAATATGTGGTACAGAAACCTTTGTTTGTAGTTCTTGACCAAGTTTGCACACACTGCAGCACATCAACCGCAAAAAAGCTGCTGGACGAATACGAAAGGCAGTTTCCAGACTTTATCTCACTAACCTGATCCTTTTTTAAAATGTAATGTGTGATCAAAACACAGTTCTCAAACTCGTTTATGTGTCTCAGAATATTTTAAGAATTTAAATTACACTTTCACCGCAGATTAATTTCACATGGATGCGATATGTTTCAGTATATATTTTGAAGTATTGAAATGTCCGGTCAGCTCAGTTGCCAACCTTGTGCATCTCCTGCTCCTATGATTGCCTTCAGCTGCCCTTGCCAGCCAACCCCTATACAAAGTTTGTTCTGAAAATTAAAGTAAAAACTTCACACTAGTAGTAGATCATGTCCTCATCCATGAATCCTTATTCTAATCCATGAATCCTTATCCTGATCTATGAATCCTTATCCTGATCCATGAATCCGTATCTTGATCCATGAATCTGTGACTAATGAAATTGTGCTACTTGAGTATAAACAAATACAACAGAGGATGTCCTTAGTGTAGCGTATCCGAAACTAAAATGTGGCAAGAAGAATCATAGTGACTATGTTACAGAAGATGCATTATAAGCTATTTTGATCACAGCCAAACTACAAAACATCTCTTAGTCAGGGTTCGTACGGGTGCTGGAAATCCTTGAAAATGCTTGAATTTTAATATTGTCCTCTCAAGGTCTGAAAAGTGCTTGAATTCTGGATATAGTGCTTGAAATTGTAACTGCTTTTTATGCGCACAAAGAGACATCGCGCACTGCTGCAGCTTCACGCTCTCGTGAGAAAACTTTACACGTGTGGAGCAGTGACGTGCGTTCGCAAACAAGCCGGCTCTCGCTCTGCTCGTCTCACAAACCCGTGGACAGGGGCAGTACTGATGGGCAAACCATGCAGCCAATCACACAGGAGCACATGGGATTATACCAATTTATGTTATGTTAAAGCAGCAGTGTTGCCAACTTAGTAACCTGTGGCTTTTCAGAAAGGGGGGGGGCCTTTCCCGCACCTTGTTTTTCCCCCCAAAAAGCGACTAGCAACAAATTTGGCGACTTTTGGAAACCTGAAATCCTCCACTGTCGCTGTTTTGTGTACACACAGCCTTCGGCCTGCTTCCGTTCACACGCTTTGGCATCCCCCCCAAGATTACCTGGCTGTTGGTTTATACCGTGATTCACGTGATCTTAATAGCGGAAGTGAGTTGGTTTTTCACATAGACATGTATACCTAGACGCCGCAATGAGCGCTGGCTCGCATATCTACGCCGCTGCCATATTGGAGGAGGCTAAAGCGGCCTACAATAACATGAGAGAGATGCTGCACTCTGGTGCTGCGTGGAGTTTTTCGAACCATTTTACAGTCAAAACGGGATCATGTGGGATTACCTTTTAAAGGTGACACTGACGAATTGTTTTTGATCATATTTGGCCATTTTAACATTTTGAAAAAAAAATTATTTTTTTTTGGTGCCTAACAGTTTCCTAGTGTATATTAGTGCATATCTGAATGTGTGAATGAACGAATTAACTTAAATAACTTTCTAGAAAGGTGCTTTATGAAGTTCAGTCCTTTCACTTGTATTAGTTCACAGCGCAGCTTTGACTCCAGCAATATGGCAGACACACAGTTACGTGGCATCAACAGGCATCCCCGGTCAACGTGGCGTCTAGGTATATATGTCTATGGTTTTTCATGGCGTGTAGACGCCGCATTGAGCAGGTGGGCTCGGTCCTGTGATACAGAAGCACAATTGTCTATGGATTTACTGAGCTAGCTAG
>VUQK01034822.1:0-11895 GCA_015106715.1 Bujurquina vittata | reverse complement strand
GTGGCTACGCATTCCGATGGCCACGACGCGCAGACCCCAGAAGAGGAAGGAGGGACCCCGGACGAAGCCCCCAGCCATAGGGTAAAGGTTTAGAGCGCCGGAGGCAGCGAGCAGCCCACCCGCCCCCCCGCAGGAGCACCACGCCAAGATATCCGGCCTTGCACCCCAGGACCCACGGAAACCCACACCCCAGGGGCGGTAGCAACGACCAGTAGGGAGCGGTAGGGAGGAATAACTCCCGCCCTCCACAACAGTATCCCACATATGTCAAGGCTCAGCAAGTTTCAGACCCAGTCCCGCTATGTCCGCACGCACACACACACATACGCACACACACACACATACACATACACATACACATACACACACACACAAGCACATGTTGTGGGTAAGCTGGTACCAGACAGGACCAGCAGCAACCCGGGAAAGCAGCCAATCCAACCCCGAACCACTAGCCATTCCCCACCCCAGGCCGGGTGTATGGACGGGGGTGTGAGAAGATCTGTCCCCCCTCCACCTCCCACTCAAAGTGGTAGTGATGTATTGGTTATATGTAAGTGTGTGTGGTGGGAGGGATGTGTATGATTATATGAAAACTATAATGCCATTAAAATGGCTGTTTCAACTTTAATATCATCTTGGAACATCAAGTCAGATGCTTTGTCTTGACAGTTTGCTGCAGAGCATAAAAACCTGAAACCTCTACATATACCATGTGGCAATAAACTAGTATTTTAAGAACGACATTCAATAAGCCCTCCCGTCAGAACGGGACCAAGGTACAGGAACCCCAATCGTTGGTATGTTCCACCTCCACTCCGCAATAATACACTGGGCACACAGTACCCTGCCACCCAGCTTATTTCATTGCTCTCACCAAGTTATCCTCTGCCACGGAAACTGCTAATATTTTAGTGGAACACATTTTTTACTTCCACAGGATCCTGGTAGAGATTGCGTCAGACAGATAACCCAGTTTATCTACCAGCTGTGGAAGACATTCTGCACTCTGTTAGGAGCCTCAGTTCATGTCACCACCCTCAAACTAATGGTCAGAGGGAAAAGTTAAATCAAGAGCTCGAAGCACCCCCTTCGCTAATAGTCTACCGCATCTACCGAGTCTGCGTATGAGTCCACCTTTTGTACGAGCCATTAGCCGTGACAATGTCCTCTGCAAGTTCACCCAATTCAAAAATCATTTGGCAGGTGATAATGTTCTTGATAAAGTTTTTTTTTTCTCCTAAAGACTAAACAAATAAACATTGCATGAAGTCTGTTCAAGGAAAAAGACATTTTGCTTTTAACATGAAGGGTTCAAATATCCCCTCGATAGTGCTGGCCACCCATTGAGCCGCCACAGCCCCCACAGCAGACCCATTTCATCTCTGTCTTATTTTTTCCCCGGCATAGCTGCTGAGAGCCACGTGGAATGTTGTCATTTATTCAAACATTCAATCTGACGTGTCTCGCTTTTTCCTGATAAATGCTGGATGTACACTTCTCACCCTTAAATGGCACAAAACCTGTAATGATTTTTCAAAATCTTTCTTCGTAACTCTTGAGAAATGCATACAGTATACATATGCTTGTGCTCTATTCTGGGCTTTTAGAGTTTGTGTAAGACAACAGTCAAGTGCACCCGCTGGCATTAAAATGCGGTAGCATACCAGCTGGAATTAGGTAGGTACAATTCAGTGCTGCATAGACACCAGGAAATCCATTATGAAAACGTTCGTATGCTACTAAATGCCTTCCACACATTATAACTATTGATATTACATGGTTTGTTCTTCCATTGTGCTTGAGCGTGAAGGGGGGCATATCTCCACTTACTTTTTAAATTCTTGGATGCCTTAAAAGCTCTTTTTGTTTTGTTTTGTTTTTTGGCCATTTTTAATGAAAATTGTCAAGATTTTACACTTGATGCAACCTTCTTGCTTGGGACTAGGAGTACACTGGCATCTGCCATTATTGGGGGTCAGCTCTGAGCCCCTTCTTTTGTGCAATAATGATGGACAGGTTGACACATTAGGTCAAGCAGGAGTCTTTATGGACTATAACATGTGCAAATAACATTTGATCTGTATTGAGACGAGGGAGCAGAGATCCTGGAGAGGTTGAGGTATTCTCTGGAGAGAAAAGGAATGAAAGGCATTAGAAGTAGTAACAGTTGTAACAGTGAAGATGCAAGGAGCAGAGGCAGTATAGGAGGGTGAGTTTAAATACCTGGGGTCAACCATCCAAAGCAATGGACAGTGCACAAGAGAGGTGATAAAAAACAGTGCAGGCAGAGTGGAGTGGGTGGAGACAAGTGTCAGGGCTGATTTGTGACAGACGAAGAGCTGCAAGCATTAAAGGGAAGGTTTACAAGAAAATAATGAGACTTGCTATGATGGTTTCGAGAAGGCGGCACTGACAAAAAGGCAGGAGACTGAACTGGAGGTGGGAGAGATGATTTTTATTTCAGTGACCAGGATGGACAAAATTAGAAATGAGGATATCGGAGGGACAGCTCAGGTTCAACGGTTTGGAGAAAAAATGAGAAAGGCATGGTTAAGAAGGTTTGGACATGTTGCAGAGGAGCAATAACGGATATAGTGGAAAAAGGATTTTGAATATGAAGCTGCCAGGCAGCAAGAAAAAAAAAAGCAGACCGTGGAAAAGATTGGCGGATGTAGTGAAGAAAGGTATGCAGAGGGCTGGTGTGACAGAGCAGGATGCTAGAGATGGGGCAAGGTGGAGGCAGATGACCTGCTGTGGTAATCCCTAAAGGAAGCAGCTGAAAGTCCCTCATCGGTGACAGTCATTAGGCTCACTTCATATGAATTACCAAAGTGAAGATTGGCACATCCTATGTCAGAGATAAATATAAGTGCCAGTACCAAGCTCCCAGCTTTGTATTTGGATTGTTGAAAACTGTCCCAACACAGGTCAGGGCAACTGAACTGATTGCTTCTGGCCACCAGAAGCCAGAGGCAGGCAGGGAGGAACCAAGGAAACCTGAGCCAATCCGCAGCCCATCAAGAGCCACTAAAACCCATGGCCGCACATTCCAGACATGACCACATGCCCGCCTCAGCAGAGGAGAGAGGGAGGTCCCAGACGGAGCCGCCCCAGTTGAGGAGTAAGGGCCCAAGGCCCCAGGTGCCCAAGAGCTGCCCGATACACCGCAGAGCCCCCGCAAAATACTGCAAATATTAAACTGATGCATCTATGTTTTTATTCTTGATGTAATATTATTCACGGATACATTGTGTATGAATATGTTTTGATAAACAAACACAAGTAGAAAGTTGCCAGCGATCTGCAGCCATCGAGCAGCCGGCTGTGATCGTTGTGGTGTACAGAGGATTACAGGATGGATGCAGAACCGACCTCTGACCTTTGATATATATTTTTTGGTTCTGTTAAAAAAATGTAATATATTGATGTCATATCCTCATCAAATGGGATTTTACATCTTGAAAAAGAATCCCTGACTTAGTGTGCTGTTTCTTGATCGCAATAGATTCATGCAGCTGTTTATGGATGGTGGTGTATGAGACTACAGCGCTTCACGAAACCTTAAACTGAAAATGAAATCACCCCATTGTGCAGGACTGACATTCTTTCAGATATTTTGTTACATCACTGTTGAAATACCATCAACATCCAACCGGAAATTTACATCTATCTATCTGGAATATACCTTAATTAATCCTAATCAGCACGATTTAATCCTTTAATTCAATTAAGAACACGGAGCCAAACAGTCAGTAATCCACTTCTTTAAGCTAGTCTCTGTGGTATAATAAGGAGATGCAATCAGCGTTGAAGGGACCCACTCAGGAATCGTATAGAATAGAAGATTGATGAATTAGACTGTTAAATTAAAGAGTCTGCATTTTTAGACACGGTGTTCAAACAGAAGCTGCATAAAAGACAAATTTACAACGAAATAACTGAAAAAAAGTGAGAACCACTGAACTGCCCTTATGTTGACAGCCCAACCCTAAACCACTGGTTTGCCTTCATGATGGCACTGGAAGAGAATTGCTGCCGACAGAGGAGAGGGCAATACCAGGGTAATTACCCTGTACGCAGAGTTGATGATTTCTTGTGGGCTTGTGTCACCATGCATGAGTCCGCTAAAACACTGCTGCAGACTTTGGCCAATAAAGTAACATTTAAATGAGAACTCACAATCTAAACTGAGTATTTTACCTCATAAAGGGAGAATTTGTGGCTTAATAATCGGATTGAAATAAATGTTAAGTGTTTAAATAATATAGGTATAAGTCTTTTATGATAGGCACTATAACATATTTCAATCTATTATCTGTGATATGGTAAATAATAAACTCACCCTACCTAAAAATCAGCGGTGAGAGGTTGGACCGTATTGATGGCAATAAGTTGGACTTGTTTCCTGTGGGTGTGGGTGACTCCACCCTTTGCTCACTGATTCTGTTCATAATTTTTATGGACCGAACATCTAGGTGAAGCCAAGTGGCAGGCAGGAGGCTTCTGCCTTGGTGACCTCAGAATCTCATCTCTACTTTTTGCACATGATGCAGCCCGTTTGGCTTCATCAGGTGGCGGCCTCCAGCTCGCATTGGCACAGTTTGCACCCGAGTGTAAAGCGGCTGGCATGAGAATCAGCACCTGAGGCCATGGTCCTCAGCCGGAAATAGGTGGAGTATCCAACTGGGCTCAGGGGCAAGTGGAGGAGTTTAAGTATCTCGGGGTCTTGTTCATGAGTGAGGGGAGAAGGGAGCAGGAGACTAACAGACGGACTGGGGACTGCATCTGCAGGGATGCCGATGCTGCACCGGTCTGTCGTGGTGAAGCCATAGCTGAGCGTCAAAGTGAAGCCCCCGCGACCCGGCCCTGGATAAGCGGAAGAAAATGGATGTTATTTAAAAGAACTGTGAAAATGTATGCTGTCTCCTTGTCTCTCATGTCTATGTTCCGTAGTCTTTTACAGAGAGGTTCATATCATGCTTAACATTAATTACAAGATCTGCATTAAAACTACCTGCAAATGTGCAGCTCCCCTCCACCTGTCAAAAGAGCTCTGACCCAGCAGGAGATGGACCATCGGGTCTGGGGATGTTCTTTAGTATCGCACAGCGTGATACTGCCTGTGGATATTTTGAGTCCCGATGGTCACTTGGGGTCTGGAGAGTCTTGGGGCCAGGTCAGTGTGGCCCTTTGTTGTGTTGGCTGCTGGTGGGGAGCACTGTGGCCATTTGGCAGGCTGATGTGTTTGCATGTGTGTGTGTGTGTATATATATATTTTTTTTTTTTTGATGAATGGATACATGCAACTCTGATTTTTGTTAAGCAAGCTAGCGATCAAACCATTTTAATAAAAAACCCTAGAGGCCTTTGTAAAGGATGGATGCATTCCTGGTGCAGAGCATCTACGCCTAACATTCACCGTCTTTCCTCTGACTAATGCAGTCATTTGGCTGACTTCTGTGGCAAAATGCAAGAGACTGAAGGTCCACATAAAAAAAAATTCAACCGAAAGTACATTGCTTTTCAAACACCCACTTTTCTAAATCCCACTGAGTCCAACAATCAATGAAGCTGCAACAATGTTACGTACACTGATTTCTGATCTTTGAGTGCCTCAGCATGACCCGCCGACCTCACGTCACCTCATTTGTGGAACAGAAGTGCAAAACAGAAGATCGAGTTGCATCAGCATGCTCTATGCAGGAACTACATCATTTAAGCACTGACCATAAATGCTGTCTGGCAGAAGAGGGCTTTGAGTGATGAAGCGAGGCTAGAGAGGGGAAAATGGCAACACACTTGCTCTCTAAAAACCCTCCATTAAATGTCTCAAGAGGAGAACAAACAGACTGTGTTTGTGCTGTATGTTGCAAGGAGAGACTGCGTCTGCTTCTCCATCCTTAAATTTGGACAACTGTTCACATGCCCTCAGCTCGTTATAACGAGCTTGTTATATAAAGTCATATACAAAACGGGATCATCTCGACTGTCTGGCAAGCAGAAATAAGCCACAGTTACATATTTTAGCTTGCTTTCAGCCCTACATCAGAACAAAAAGTTTAGGTCCAAATGTCCAAATTATTATTTATTGACTTTGTTCACAATTTCCTCTTCATCTTTGGCCACTCCCTCTAGTGGACCCCAAAGTGGGTGATCTACCTGTGGCTTGTGCTGGTGTATACAGTGGGTGCGGAAAGTATTCAGACCTCGTTACAATTTTCACTCTTTGTTTCATTGCAGTCATTTGCTAACATCAAAAAAGGTTCCTTTTATTTCTCATTAATGGACACTCAGCACCCCATCTTGACAGAAAAAAACAAACAAACAGATTTTTGCAAATTCATTAAAAAGAAAAACTGAAATGTCACACGGTCATAAGTATTCAGATCCTTTGCTCAGTATTGAGTAGAAGCACCCTTTTGAGCTAGTACAGCCGTGAGTCTTCTTGGGAATGATGCAACAACCTGGATTTGGGATCCTCGGCCATTCTTCCTTGCAGATCCTCTCCAGTTCCGTCAGGTTGGATGGTGCACGTTGGTGGAGCCATTTTCAGCTCTCTCCAGAGATGCCCAGCTGGGTTTAGGTCAAGGCTCTGGCTGGGCCGGTCAATTGTTGTTATTTTAGCTGCTTAGGGTCACTGTCTTGTTGGAAGGTGAACCTTGGGCCCAGTCTGAGGTCCTGAGCAGTCTGGAAGAGGTTTCCTTCCAGGATATCGCTGTACTTGGCTGCATTCATCTTTCCTTCAATTGCAATCAGTCATCTTGTCACTGCAGCTGAAGAACACCCCTCACAGCATGATGCTGCCACCATGTTTCACTGTTGGGATTGTAACACTACCTCCATCTCATCCTATCCCTAGCATCCACTTGTGTGACACCAACCCCCCTGCATGTCAACCTTCGTGACATCTCTGAATTTTCTCTGTGGTCGTGAACCTTTCCTCCTACTTCATAGCTCCATGTTCAAAGTTGACCAATATACCCAATCATACTCTTTGTGCACTTTTCTCTCCCGCTCCTGACTTCCTCAAACAATACCAAAGTTCCATTCTTGGCACCCAACATCAACAAAGACATAGTGCAGCCTTTTCTGACCTCTGCACGTATTGATCCCTTTGCAAAGATCAGATTTTGGCGCTCAGTTTCTTTTTTCCACGACAAGAGAAGGACCATCAACCCATCTGCTGGATTTTTGTTGTTATCAGGTACAGTCATACCTTTCATTGCCATCTTATTATTGCATTTGGGTGAAATGGAGTTTACACAAAACATGTTTTTGGTCCCAAAGTAGCAGCTGGACTTGTTTAACCAGGAGAATACAAGATCCATCAGGCAAGCAGCAAAGAATGAGTTGGGCAAGGCTATGGTCGAGGTGTTGCAATTACCTGACTTGGATGTGTATGAGAAGTATGCCAGTATTTTTCAGAGATACCCGTCACTAGTGAAACTGGGTCAGCATGAAAAGAATGTACTGACTTCATGTTTGCCGGCTGAAGCTAGTCAGGATGCATCTGTGTATGTTTTTAAAAACCCTTTCAGATTAAAATGTGCTTCTACCTGCTTTTCCGAACACACAGGTTCGTATTATTGCTCAGTATGAATGCAGCCATGACATGGGTGGTTTTTAGGTACACTCATTTTTATTACACCTAAAAATAAATAAATAAATAAATAAATAAAAATCAAAGTGGAGCATTGTTGGCTGAATAAAGTTTTGATTTATCCATATTAGATTTTTTTTATGTTTTGTCCGGCTGTTTCCATTTTAATGATAAAAGATGACACATTGTTTTCTTGCTACAAATAGTTTGCTGTTTCATTATTAATGCTAAAGTTGAGAGAATTATTGCAACGGAAAATGACAAATTAATGTTTTGAAGCACTGCTTATGGATGACAAATTGATGTTTTCATGCTAACAGCTGTTAATGAATAGATCTGAGTCAATAAATTACAATCTCATATTGTCTCTTCTAGTGTTACACAGCACAACAGTATCCACAGTGTACACATGCAAAGTTATAGCCCAATTATTTTGTTAACAAAATGACAAACCATGACATCATCACAGATAAAATTAGCTCCATACATATTAATTAGCTGTGTATAAGGTATTCCTTTTGCATGTGGCACAGAAAACACACACAGTGCCACTGAAAAGTCACTGAACCAGAACACAATATGGCGGTGCAGTTTTTCACTGGGATTTTTTTTTTTTAATCTCGGATTGAAATTTGTCTGGTGAGTCGATGCTGTATGTGAGAAGTTGCTGAACTGCTATGTTAGGTTCGACAACTTGAGCTAAATAGCGAGACAGTAATGAGCCTGATGCTAAGACACTGCATATCCTAACTTGACCTTTACAGATGTCTGGGTTGCATGATGCCAAATCATCAGCAGTGTCATTTTTAAGTCAGTGAAAGCTTTGCATCATCACTGCAGTCTGTTATGTGCATTCAGTCTCACCCCATGTATCAGTGCTGACAGATATCTAGTGGCAGCAATATGGCATCATGCCAAGAAAATGTCTGATTTTGGAGTGGACTGACTTGCTGCAGTTCTTTTTGGAGAGAAGGGATTACCGTCTGATGTGATCATGTGTCCCAGATAGCTGGCACTCGCTGAAGCCCACTGTAATTTGGAGAGGCTCACCTTGTGACCATTCTCAAGTATTTCAACAGCACTTTTGTGTTGGTCTTGCAGGGCTACTTAGAAGGAGAACAGATCATTAACTCGCCAACATATGCAACACTCTACAGGCATAAAAATTGTCAGGTCTTCTTTCACTGTACTCTGGTTAATCATTCTCTTTGTGTCTTCCACAGCATGTTTTTTGTCCTCTCTCTCTCCCCTCAGCCCCAACCAGTCGCAGCAGATGGCTGCCCCTCCCTGAGCCTGGTTCTGCTGGAGGTTTCTTCCTGTTAAAAGGGAGTTTTTCCTTCCCACCGTCGCCAAGTGCTTGCTCATAGGGGGTCGTTTGGACTGTTGGGTTTTCTCTGCAGTATTGTAGTGTCTTTACCTGCAATACAAAGCGCCTTGAGGCAACTGTCTGTTGTGAATTGGCGCTGTATAAATAAAATTGATTTGATGTGTATAATCTGGTCTTTCTTTCATGTGTGTTTTTATCAAACTGGCCTTCATTGCCTGTGTGTGTGTGTGTGTGTGTGTGTGTTTTACTAGGCTGGTTAATGCACCTCTCCCTCTCTTTCTCTGTACCTTTTGTTAGAATGCTTTTGAGGATGCTCCCATTTCTCAAACTCTGCCCTATATTTACATTATAGACAATTTTTACATTCAGGCTCAGGACCTCGAGCACGAGCACTGTGGTGATCCATTCACATGAGGGGACACTGTCAGTGTAGGTGTTTTGGAAGTGTCTTGTGTGGGTTGAAGGAGGTTGTTTGATGTGAGGCTCGTTTTTTTTAGGGCCAAAGTAAGGTGGAGGTGAAGCTGTAGAATGCTTAGAATCTGGCCTTGATACAGGACTGGTGATGCTGATGGTCTGTTATTTTGCTCTGGCCTCTGTGTTTTTGGAGGACTTTGATCCAGGTCTTGGTCTACCTGATTTTGACACACTTTCTCTCCCTAATTCTTGCTTTGTCCTGCCACAAGGAAAAAAAAAAAACAAACACATTTTCAATCTGCAGATTTTCAGTGACAACCAATAACTACCTGTGAATTCAGCCCCAGTAAGTTGTAACTTCACAATGCTGTTAATCTGCATCTGCCTGTGGTGCTCCACAACCAGAGGTCAAGGTTCCTGGTGGCTACCTGGCAGGTCACTTTTGTCATAATGCAAGAGACAGTCAAGGTGCCAAATACTTTGTGCCCCTGGTATTCTGGATTCAGTTTTGCCACAACTTGACTTATCTGACTTGATTGCCTTCCATACAGTGAGAGACACAAACAAACAAACTTGACACAAGAGACAGACATGGAGACACAAATGGAGCAACAGAAGGGAAGACAACAGCAAACTCACAAACCTATCTTTCAAGAAAAGCAAAAGACAAACAGCATGAAATGACAAAAACTCATAAGGAAAGATGAAAATAAAATCAAACCACTAACAGAAGACTAACACAACTGAACATACCTTCTCAAAACTAAAAACAAATTGTAAATCTTAAATTTCTGGGTCCATAATATACTCTTTCTTGACAAAAATAGTTATCTGTTTCTAGTTAACATAGATTAACCTTCCTGAATTTTCTCAGTTAAAGAGAAGAAAAGTCATCCTTTCTTAAACCAGTAAGAAGACAAGTGGTCAGAGGCAGCGCTGCACTGTGACACCCAACCTCATTACACTCCCAGATTAAAACCTATTACTAATACTGATTGCTAAAACCCAATGTGTCGTTTTTTTTGCAATTAACAGCAAAAGAGAGATGGGCTCAAACATGGTTCCAGAGTGAGAAAGCTGTCTTCAGCAGCATGCATTAGGAGGACTCAGTGATGTTGTTTTTCTTTCTCACACGTTCTAGCAAATCAATGCAAAACAGTCCTACTACAGTCCACTACATAAAGCTCCATATATATTCATGAACAATGCTGTGAAATTGTATTTATATATATGCTGCTTCAGCCTCAGCAACCGCTGCCTCTTTCCACATGGCGAGTGTCTCTAAGTCAGCATCCCTTTTTACTTTTCCAAGCGTTGCTTCAGCTTCCTTAGCAGTGCTTGCCGCCAGCACCCTCTACATCGTGTGTCTGTGTGGAGGGGCAAAGGAGTTCATTTGCAGGCTTCCTGTAACATCATCAAAAATACATGTTGATCTGTGAGGTGCCGGTGTTGTGCCAGGAAGGGATCCCCCACCAGAAAGTGATGTGTTTGCTTATATTGTTAAAAAAGAGCGCAGTCAAGAGAATTCAAAAATGACTTCTATTTAAAATGAAGAAATGACCTGTTTTGCAAGTATCTTCATGACTCTGTTTTATTGTACCTACATTTGGGTGGCTGTAGCTCAGGAGGTAGAGCAAGTCACCCACTGACTGGGCTGGTGGTTTGATTCCTGGCTACTCCAGGCTGCATGCCAATGTATCCATGGGCAAGATACTTAACCTCAAGTTGCTCTCCGACGCAAGCTTTGGAGTATGAATGTGTGCGAATATTAGATCATTAAAGCACTTAGCTTAGTTAGACATGGAAGTGCTTGTGTGAATGGGATAAATGTAAACATGTTGTATTAGCGCTCAGTCAGAGTTGCATCCTTCTCTCTCTCCTGCCCTCCACCATCTTCCCTACTTGCTGCTTGCTGTAAGTGTCTCTCTTACACATCGACCAAATAAGAATCAACATGGATCGGGTAAACTTGGCCCTCAGTACCACTGATTGTATTTTCTCCACTATGAGATCAAGTGGAGATCTGTGTGTCTCTCAGCACTGTCGGTTGAGGACGTGGAAGACATATACAAGTGTGAAAAAGTGTTTGCCCCCTTCCTCATTTCCTGTTTTTTTGCATGTTTGTCACACTTAAGTGTTTCGGAACATCAAACCAATTTAAACAATAGTCAAGGACAACACAAGTAAACACAAAATGCAAGTTGTAAATGAAGGTGTTGATTAGTAAAGGTGAAAAAAATCCAAACCACCATGGCCCTGTGTGAAAAAGTGATTGCCCCCCTTGTTAAAACATACTATAACTGTGATTTATCACACCTGAGTTCAATTTCCCTAGCCACACCCAGGCCTGATTATTGCCACACCTGTTCCCAATCAAGACATCACTTCAATAGGAGCTGCCTGACACAGTACGGTCCACCAGAAGATCCTTGAAAGCTACACATCATGCCGAGATCCAAAGAAATTCAGGAGCAATTGAGAAAGACAGTAATTGAGATCTATCAGTCTGGAAAGGGTTATAAAGCCATTTCCAAAGCTTTGGGAATCCAGC
>VUQK01034815.1:0-12847 GCA_015106715.1 Bujurquina vittata | reverse complement strand
AAGTAGAGGTGAAACAAGATCATATAGAAGTGAAAACATGCAGACGGGGAGAAATATGTCATAACCTGCTGGTTTTAAAGGTCTAAATTGCTTCAGTCACACTGCAGCAAATACTAACACGTGCAGAGCAATGCTGCCCCCTAGAGGTCAAACTACAAGCACTGATGACCTCAACGGGGCAAATAAGAACATATACACACACGAGCACACACACGAGCTAAACAGAGGGTAATGATGTAGATAGCAGATTATTGTCATAGGGTCTGCTTTCCTACAGTGCAGTGTTAATACTCACTGCTGGCAAAACAGTCACTGAATATTCCCAAAACAGCCATTTTACTATATACAACATTTCATATGGACTTATTCTATTTAAGATTTTCACCTTTATGTTTACACACACACACACACACACACAGAAAGGACAGTCTGAAACAAGAGCAGAGATAGTAGATATCTTGGTTTTACTCCCACAGTTCCAAAAAAGTTGGGTTGCTGCATAAAGAAAAACAATGATTTGCAAATCTCAAAGCAAAAATCACAGCAGACCTCAGAAAACACATCAAACCTTTAAACAAACTGTAGCATCTCAGAAAAAAATAAGGTCGAATTGAATTTGATGGCATCAACACGTCTGAGAGAAGAGCTGTTCTGATTGCAGTGATGGTTTCTGGAAGTGATTTTAGAGCTGCCCGAGGGCCTGAACACCTCAGGTTTCCCCTGCACACAGAGACTCGTCCGAGTCCTCTGATCACATCATTTAAAGTCTTCACACTTTTAGGAACATTATTCTGAAACTTTTCCAGTTTGTAGCAGTGATTTTCTGCAGGTGGCTGAACTCTGCTGCTCTTCATGCTACTGACCTGCTGCCAGTGAACCCGATTACTTAGAAAATGTTTCTCCTTGCCAACTACCACATTTTGTGGGACTGTCAGGGTGTAACCAGACACTGGGAAGAGATATGTGAACATGTTAATAATATATTTGGAACTAAAATTCCCTTTAAATGTGAAACAATGTACTTGGGTGAGGTACCTGTGTCCAAATGGAGTGATGGAGATAAAAGACTACTGAATGTGTTACTTGTTGCAAGTAAGAAAGCCATCACTAGAAAATAGTGGAACACATTACACGATATATATGCCATGGTAAAGTTGTCTCTCCCCCTCAGGATGCAAAAAGACAAATTCTATGAAATCTGGACCGAGTACGTGAAACCTCTTCGGACGGACTTCCTTTAAGAATAGAGTTCAGGACTCAAAACTTTGATTAGAAAATGTTTCTCCAGCTTTCAGTTGGTTTTTAATACCATGACTTTTCCAGCCTTTGTTGCTGCTTTTTTGAGATCTGTTGTTGCCATCAAATTCAAAATGAGCTCATATCTTTCATGAGTTTTACTCATGAAATAGTAAAACGGTCTCAGTCTAAGCATCTGATAGGTTTCATTGTGAATGAAATGTGGGTTTCTGAGTTATACACGGTCCCTGGGGTTGGATTTCAGAGAGGATACAACAAAAACAAGCAAACGTGAACCTCTCCAAACCAAAATTAATCCACAAAGTTATGAAACAGAGAAAGCAGCCACAGAACCATTAAATGATCCATCAGTCAAAACTATTGAAAATAAAGATTTTTTTTGTGGATAAGTCCTCAAGGAAGGTGACAACAAATATATAAAAGGTGTATAAAGCAGGTTAGGATTTTAGAACCAAGACTAATGGAAGCCTTAAAGGAGGTGATACATGGTGAATCAATAAACCTCTCAAACTTACTTTTGGGTTCATGAGGGGGGGCACCAGGGTTTTGAAAGGAGGAGGCAGCAAGCTGGAGTATGGGTGCAGAACCAGGGTGGTTGTCTGAAGACGAGACGAGAAGGGTGGGGAGGGAGAAGCGGGTGGGAGAAGGTGAGAAAGAAGGGCTTTAATGGAGAGCGCATACAGAATCACAACATGACCTGAATGAATGAGTGGATGTGAACTCTCTCTGCAGCCCTTCAGCTCCATCAGACCAGGCATGCTCACGAGGACACTCAGCCATCAGGAGGTGCACAAAAAGGAGGGGAGGGGCTCAGACAGTGACATTCAGCAAAGTCTTAGACACAAAAGGAGAAAAGGCAGTGGGGCTGAGATCCACATGAGGGCAGTGATGGATCACTTACTCTGCGCCACTCCAGCAGCTTTCAAAGTCACACACGGATCTCCCAAACCGAGAGAAACTCGGGCTCCTTTCACGAGGTGGTCTCCTGCCACGCACTGATGCATCACCTTATGTGTGACTGATTATGGCCTGTGGATTTCTCTCTATTTAATGCAACCGTGAGAGGATTCTTTAGTAGCAGAGTGAAAAGTTGTAAAGCCTGACTTGGGGGGGAGGGGGGGACAACGCTGAAAGAACAACTTCTTCTAGCAGATCTTTTCAGGAAACCATTTCTCTGAAGCAGCCATTTCATTGTTACTGTCCTGTGAGCGTTTACATCTGAAAAAGCTTATTATATGTTCTGCATGTTCTCCCCATGTCTGCGTGGGCTCTCTCCAGGTTCTCCAGTCTTCTCCCACCATGGCTGCCTATCTCTTTGCATCACCCCTGTAGCACAGACTGCCCCGCCCTCCCCCTCTGACAGCTGGGACAGGCTCCGGGCCCGTGCCCACCAGCCAGAATCACATAAGCAGTTAAATAAAGTGGGTAGATGGATCAGGCACATGGAAAAAGTTGGATGAGTGCTTCCCCCAAAAATCTTAGTAACCCAGAACATCAGTGCAGCAGCAGCTCAGACAGACCTTGCCATGGCCGACCTCATTGGTCTGTTGAGCTAAAAGCAGCTGGCTGTTAACGTCTCAGACTAGAACCCCACATGCATGACTTTATCTGCCGACTGTAAAACACCAAATTAACTCAAATGCCGGTGGCTGCGGCTTAGGAAGAAGAGCAGGTCAAAGATCCTTGGGAAAGACACTGCACCCCGAGATGCCCCTGATGTATTCGTGAGGGAACGTAAAAGGCACTTTGAGTGCTCAGTAACAGCACTGAGCCATAATTTACCACTTAGCCATCTGCTTCATCTCCATCTGTGTATACCTGCCTTTCCCGCAGCATTTACAATGTGCTAATCGATAAAACAGGCTTGTTTTTGTCCTCCTACTGCTGCCTCACATGGTGAGGACATTTACACATTATTCCCACAGTAACAGGTCACAAGGAGAGGAGCAACAAAAAGAAGTAAAGAAGATAACATTACTGCAGGAACTGTTCGCTTCATTGCAATCTTATGATACCCGTTAGCCTAACTGGGCCATTCACAGCCAATTACTGCATTTGGAGAAGCATCCACAGTTGGAGAAAGCAGAGTGAGGAAGCAGCAGATGTTTTGTGCTGAGGCAGACGAGCCTAAAGGATGTAGTGTTGTTTGTGTCACATAGAGAGGAAGAAAATGTCTTACTGGTGACCGGGGCAACATTGTTTGGAGTGTCAGCCCTCAGGTACTGCGTGGTCTGGGTGGACGGCTGAGAAAGGCCCTGTGAGCTTCCACTGTCACTCACACTAAAACACAGAGAGGAAGAACAGGAAGATCATGTTTTTGTAAAGATTATATTTCCAGCAGTCCTTGATAAACAAACGATGACCCTGGAAGTACAACTTGGAGGCACATTTAGTTTATAAGATACAGCCATCGTTCAGAAAGGACAAAGGATGAGATATTAATTTCTTCTGGTCAGTCAGCAGCAGGTATTCCAGATGTCTAGTTCCTCCTGAGAGGCAGCATTAACCTGCCATGTATTCGATGGCAGCTGAAATAAAATCCCATAGAAGGGGCCTCTCTGTGTGAACCCAGGTGCTAACCACTGCTGACCGAGCTGAATAAATAGACTTCCATCTGTCCAACATGGTAAATGAGTGACTGCCCTGATAACTAACTGCTCCAATTACACACTGACATCTGATCGCCTGTGTCGCTTCATCTAAAGAGGAGAGGCAAATGAACCAGTGGTGCTCTCAGAGGACCGTCTCACTGTTTCTAATACTGTAACATACAATAGAAAATACCTTGAGACGACTGCTGCTGTGAACTGGGCCTATATAAACAGAAGTGAATGCAAGTGTGTGAGGTTTCTCTGGTACCAGAACAAGGAAACAGAAGCACACCTGTCTTCCATCTCCACTCTCTTCATGCTGTGCAGGTGCAGGACAGCCAGGATGATGGCCACCAGGAAGATGACGATGCAGCAGACGCTCACGCTTATATAAAACACCTGGGTGGAGGTGGTGGGAGCAGTAACACCATCTACTGATTGAAAGTGAGACACGTTCAGAATCAGTTAAACAGGACGTTACAGCATAAGAAACACCATCATCAGAGCAAAGGCATGAGGTAAGTAGGTAAGTGTACAAAACAGAGAGCATACATGGGACAGCAAGTATGAGAGCACCTCGGGTTGCACTCAGTGCTAATGGAGGCCTGCAACAGCAGCGGCTGTGCACAGGATCCAGAGTCTGAGAGCCGTTCTCATCACCTCTCTAAAAGCCTCAGAGGCTCCCGGGTTCCTCAGGCCTACCCAAGCAGAAGGGAGCCGACCCACTAATGGTGCTCCACGGCAGGAGGCTCACAAAGAGTGTGAATAGAAGAGGACAACTACTGCAACTCCGTGGGGTGGGAGGGAGCTGACAGAGTGGTCTTCAATTGTACAATGAATCCTTCTTTTTGGCACTCAAACCATTTTCTATTTTCCTGACTATAGACTCCATACAACAGACGTCTCTGCAGTAATTCAGCCTCTATGCCTTCAGGCTGATGCTACCTGTGATACACGAAGCAGGAGAATGGGGGGTGGAAAGATTACTTACAGTCAGGCCGGGGCAGAGTGTTATTGTTGGGAGGGATGGAGATCTTTGCATCAGAATCGATTCCTGTTTGCAGAGGGAAACAGGGAGAAAGAATTACATAAACTTTAGTCAATGTCAAATTTTACTCCGTTTACAGGGAGATGTGCTAACTTCCAGATCAGACTCTAGTACGGTAGCTTTGCATGAGTAGCCTCGGTGCAGCTTCTCAGTTCATCCCGTCTGAAACGAGCCATTCGAGAGAAAATAGCTCATTTATCTCAGAAATATTAAACAGAACGTCCTGCTGCACACAGAACAGACCACGTGAACTATTCACTGACACTTTCGTCTTTCTCAGAGCTTGATGGTGAATCCCTTGAAAAACTTCTTTTGACTATAAGATGTGATTATAAACGTGGCCAAGCATTTTCAGTCCTCTCCTGTGACCTTCTAGGCGGTGACAGGGCGGGATGATTGCAGCTCAGGCACACAAAGAATCTGTTCATGCTGCTAATTCGACTTCTGCTTAAAATAAAATAGGAATAAATTTGTTTCCACGGGGGCATATGGCAAGAAGCCTCCCGGCCACATGTAATTACAGTATCTCCAGGCAGTTTGAAAATAGCAGCAAAGTCAATGAGGAACACAAAAAGCTGCACATCTCCCACTGCAACATTTGCTGAATAATGTAGAAGCCAGCAGTTATTTATTTCCATCAACTCGATGGTGTTTCCTGATGCCACATTTACAGGTTAATGTCAGAGTGGTTAGTGTGCTGTCAGTGCTGGCTAAGTTCAGGTAATAAACTGCCTTTAATTCCATAAAGAGAGACCTGTTACCCCGGTGCCTCTGTAATGTTCACTGAACCCCGGTGCCTAATGTTGACTCGAATATTATGTTTTTATGCTCATTTCTTATTGTGAATTCATCCTCCTGCGTTTATGCCATCTGCAGTAAGAAGAGACTTCTTTTAAAACTGGCTGTGAGAGGAGCTTTGTAATTTGTGCTTCCTGTGTGACGGCCTCAGAGGCCGAAGAAACGATGCCTGTACTCAGAGGCCAGGAAGAAAAGTATATATGGACTGGAGTGTTGCACAAAGCCTGTTGCGGCCGCCGCCCCGGTTGTGCTGCGCTCCGACTGTGGTGACACCGCTGCCCCGTCGCAGTTTACGGCTGATTTAGACTCCTGCGGTGAATCTTTGTGGAGCCTACGACAACCTTTAACCCACTGAACGAGCCAGGCTACAACAAACTGCTGAAATCACACCGCAGCATGGCGCACACCAGCAGCTGTGACGCACCGCTGTCCACGAGGGCCACAACAAACCAGCACTAATTCGGTTTTCACTGTCTTGAGAGATAAAATACTTGTTCAAACCTAGCTCAAGTGCCTGACGTGTTTTTATGGCATTTTTTGGTCAAAATCCTTCCACTTTATTTTGATTTTTATATTCTACTTCATTTTGATTTTAATCAGACTTTAATTTAACATGGTTTTGGTTTAAGGAAAAAAAACACTGCACTCAGTTTCACTATGAAGCTCTTGTGTGGTTTTATTTTTATTATTTTAGTATAATTATTGAAGATAAAAATTTTATCTACGCTTAATATTTTCCTACTTACAAGCACCCTTTATTTTTCCTGCATTTCTGATGCATCACATTTTCATTAGGCGATATCCGCATGAACATATTTCAGCTCTGTTAAAAACTGCCACCAAACTGACCTCACACCCGCTCCGAGAATAATAATCTAAAGACAAAATGTGGGTCGCATCACCGCGTGGGATAGGCGTCTGCTCAAAACAAAGAGCATATGAAGGAGCTCCTTTATAAAGCTACAGCAGGTTTTTCTGCTGCAGTGATGCTAAAGGTTCAGTAAACGGGGACAGACAGGACAAACTGAACAAACTGCACAGAGAGCATTCACTGATCTGACGCCGCCATGCAATAACCCCTTAATTTTTCCCCTAACCACACATTCACTCAAATTATGAGCAGATTCTTACTCATATAGCACATTTTCCTCCTCTTGAAGTTGAGCACTGTGTAGTTGTTGGCCTGGATGGTCAGATTCAGCTGCATTGTTAAAAATGCCTCTTCATCTACTTTGCCCGAACACATGATGTCAACTCTGAAGACTGCAGAGGAAATACACACACACACACACACAGGTTCATATTTCAAACTTTTCAGAATTTTTTTGTTATTCAAGTCTGTGAAATTGTTAAATGATGTAAACATCTTCATCCCAAATGCTGCTGCTAACTAGCAGGAATCAGGGTCAATATTAGAGTGTAGGGACTGCATCCCCTCATCTCTTCAGGTTCAAACTGTACATGCAGCTGACACATGCTTATGCTGGTAGAACAACATGAGGTGAAGATTTTACAGACCGGAGGGAACACGGGGCACCTCCCCCTGAAAGGAGATGTTGCACCATGGTGGGTTCAGGGCGACAGGGTTCTCCACGCTGAATGCAAGCCGGTAGTCAACCTTTAAACAAAGAAGGACGAAGAAGTGTTAACGTTTTCCTCACATGTGCCATCAGATGACCTGTGCTGTGTGCCAAGAAGATGCTTGGCTTCACCTTTGTCTTGGAGTACCACGTGAAGTAGAGGCTGTTGGTCTCGGTGGGCACAGGCATGTTGAAGGAAAGCGCGTAATGGTTCACCACATCGTGCCGCACGTAGTACAGCTCTGCATCGAGGCCTGTGTGCGGAGAGACCACATTTATTGTAGATGAGTGTTTCCCGTGCACAGATTTTAGGATCCTTGGTGGAAACTTGGTGCAAATATCATCATTTAACAAGCTGATCATATCCATCATCATCATCTATTAATTCATTTATTTTAGCAAACATGGGAGTGCCTCCCTTGATCCCACCACCTCTAGAAATGAAAAAACATTGAGATCAATTATAATCAAGAAATGTCCTTATTTAGAGCGAGCCTGAGGAAAATGGTGAAATCACTGCATCTGGCGGGGGTTTCCCCTCCATAAAGAAAGATGGACTAAAGACTGTTACGGTACAGCACTGTTAGCACTTAAGAACACTTTGTGCATGTGACACACTTCAAAAGGTTCGAGTGAGACAACGTCCAAAATATGAGTGCGATTTTCAATCCAGGAAACTCCGTCTGACACTGACACAGAAAGCTCAGCAGGCGGGTGCTCTGCATGCAGTTTCTTTCCCTTTCATTCTAACAAACTCAAGCCTTTAAAGAAGTTTTTCTAACTGCATCAAAAACTAATGTATGCTGGTGAAATCCCCCAGCCCCTGCCTCAGGCAGTGCTGTCACTCCTTGAAAGGGTCTGTCTGGCACAGAGGGGTCTATCAGTCTGTGAATATCTAGTTTAAAGAGAAAGGAAGAATGCACCCAGACTCCCATAATACCCCTGGGCCGTCTCAGAGCACCCGCTCGTAGGGCGTTCTTCCACCGGCTCAATTAAAAGCTGAGCGGAGATGAGTGTTACGGAAAGTTTCAAACAGAGAAGAAGATAGCTGCTCTTTTTTATCTGTTAATTTTTTTTTTTTTTGGTTCAAATTCATTTCAGCTTGAAAGAAAGAAAAATTAAGCCACAAAATTAAGATTTATTTTAACTGAGATTTTAAATGAAACTTTCAGATCTGACTGATCGTAACCAGCTGACCCAAGTCTGTGAGCTGGTGCTGATCCAGGTGCAATCAGCAGTCTGCTTTTCCAGCAGCCTCTGAACACCACGCCGATTCGAGCACACGGCCCCAACAGGAATAATTACCTTACTCACACTCAACTCTGTGTGCCCCCCTTGTCTCAACATGTGGCCACACACATCTCTGATCCCAATTAAATTACGCAGCCAGGCATAAAGGCTCCGAGAGGATGAGCGAGGCTCTAGTTTCTCACAGCACCTTTGCTTTCCAGCCAAACTGCCTGAAGTTCAAAACAAGAATCAGTGGTGGCAGCAGGGTGTGAGCATGCACAGACTGGGGACGGGGAAGAAGTGGTTCCTGAGGTGGAGGGAATTGAACCATTCACTGCACTTTAATCCCTGACTCATACTCTGCTCTGCGGAATGAAAACAGTACTGCCAAGAGGTGCGTCTGTAAACAGGATTCATGTTCAGTTATTGTGTTATTTTGCTGCAACATCGCACAACCAGAGGCGCCAGCAGCCCTGATGCAAACACAGACTTCTGAAATACTATAGAAAACTGAAGGTGCTTTTATTACTCAGTGTGTAATAATTCAGAAAACATTCTTAGAGCTTAAAGTGACACCATCAATACAGTTTGTCCTGGTCGGATCAATTAACGAAGGCGTGCATCTAAATAATCTACACCTGGTCTCCAAACACCTGGTGAAGAAGTTAGTGTAAGCAGATCATTCAATCAAATAAAACAAAACAGCCTACAATCTCTGCAAGTGTTGTGTTATTTTATTATTTTGTGCACCTCTGACACCACCATTCTTATCCTGTCATAAAGAAAGCCTCCCTCATCAGGCCAAGCACTATAGTAATATATTACTAAAATCATTTATAGCCTTATATTTATTTTTGTATAATATGAGCACCTCTCAGTACACTCAGGAGAGCTCCTGACAGCAGATAATAGAACACATTTAACCCATTGGATGGACACAGTGGGTGTTCAGTATGAGAGTACTTTAAAAAAAATAATGCAGGAAATTACAACTAGTGCAGTGGCCCAGCAGCAGAGCAAACCAATCAAATGCAGCGGTGAATGGCATCATGAAAGCAGTGCATGACACAGCTTGTAAAGATCCATAAGGAGACAATCATCTAAGTAACAAAGAAACAAGTACAAACATATTGTTATGAAGCATTATTGTTTGGAAATTCTTTTATTAAATTATGCCTCAGTGATCCCACATTACACTGCTTTGAGTGTGATTGTTTGTCCTGCCCTTGCCGGTTGCTTTCCTTCCTAACATTCCTTCCATCCTAGAGATTCCCTCCACTTCACTGTAAGACACCGTGGAAAAATTCCACAACCCTCGCTCTGTGGAAAAATGGATTCAAAACTGGTTTAGCCAAAGATAATACGAGGCTTCAGCTCAAATCATTTAAAGTGCACCTCAAAGTCGCAGCATTCACAGAAAAGCTTGATTTTTGTGATTCTTCACTAAGCTCTGATAATAGCACAATGGTTTGGTGACATCAGATAAAACATGCATTCACTTTCACACAACTGTGGCGGGAAAGAAGCACCAGCGACGCTCCCAACGTACACATGAGGCTCGCCAACGATCATTCAGTGAATCCACTGAGGCCAGATACACCAACACTGATGCCAGCTGGCAGTTACTGCCAGGATTTACTGAAAAGACACATCAATAATTCTGTGACTAAGAAACATGGACAGTAATTTAAGAGAGTGTAAAATTTGAGTGAAGAATATTTAAAAGAATCACAGGTTTGTGGCCGGCAGATAACTTCAAATGAAGTCATATTTAATGAAGAAAAGAAAATTTAGCTCATGTGCATCACATGTGGCCACCACTGTTGCAGCTAAGACCAGCTTCATTTATCTAGAAAAGTAGGGCACAATGCTGTCAGAACAAGTGTGTAACTGGCACTGATGGGTAGCTCACACAGAGCCCACCCTCTGGCTCTGTCCGGCTCTTCAATCGGTCCTCACCCCACATGTTTAGACCCCAGCATTTTCCTGGTTCTCTGTGATACTTTAATGAAACAGAGTAGAGCTTACATTAACTGAATGTAGAGTGTCAAATACACTGCATTTAGTAAGCTTTTTTTCCTGAGACATTTTCCATGGAGCCACTTTAATGTATCATAATCACTGTTTTATATAATATTTTATTGCATTTTTAGAATTACACTTTTTGTCCCTCTTATTCAGTTTTCTGAATAATGGATTTTATTTTGTTTTTTCTATGTAACAAAATTAGTGAAATCATACCTTATCGGGCTTTTTCTCACTTTCTTTAACCTGATTTGTTATACTTTGTGTTTCATGTTTTGGCTGCTGTAACAGGAATTTCCCAACTTCTGAAGAAAATCAAATATATCTTATCAAACAGCTTTGTGTGATCTCCCTTCCTTACTAAGGTAACACAAACTCACTGCCTTTACAGCACACGGACCAGTCAAGTCTTCGCTGACACCATGTGACCCTCCCAAAGGTCCACTCTGAGTCAGTGAAAAATTAAACTACATGCAGGCGTTATATCCGGGTGAATCAAAATGCTGCGCAGACCCCAACAGAATGATGCACATGTGAGTCTGATGCTGGTAATGTAAAAAGAAAGAACATACATGTGTAAAAACCCCTTTGAAAAGCCACATGATATGATGTACAAAACCACACAGAGCACCACACTGACATACTACACCTCACTGCAATGCCTCTGTGGAGGAGAATCTGAGAGCTTTGCTTAAGGCCACAACAACCCTGATTCCAACCATGATGGGGGGGGAGAGGCTTACTCACACACTCCCCTCCTCCTCCTCAGTGGTTCAGACCAAGCAAATGAATAATGGAGCGCCAAGAACTGCAGTTCCTCTCATGTCCACTGGAGGCAGGCTCCAATAAAGAGCCTGCTACAACAGTTTGAGCCTCTGCTTTCCACCTTGATAACAATATGGCTTAAATGTGATCATTAAGGTGTCCAAACACCAGCAGCCAGTCTGTATCAGCTAGGTCAATGAACCCAGCTATAATTGGAGTCAATGAACTGGACCTCCCCTCCATGTTTCTGCCGCTATAGGCCCTTCCACCCTCATTTTCACCTCTATATCCTTATTCTTGGACTCTACTGAAGTAGCTTTGCATGATTCACAGCTCAAAATAATGCGTATTAGTCTTACACCAGGGCCTTGATGCAGCCCCTCAGTTTAAGTTCTGTCTGAAACAAGTTTTTTGAGTTCATCTGCCTTAAGGCCATCTTTCTTCTGATTGGCTGCTTCTCATAAACCAAAGTCCTGTAAAGCAGGTGGGTGGAGCTTCTACACCTTATAAGGGTATTCCCTCACTGACATCATACAGATGCAAGAGTAGAAAAACAACTGAGGGAGGAATTACTGATTGATGCACAGCCAGAAACCTTTTAGCAAGTGTCACAACAAAATCAAAGATGAAAATATTCAGTCATTTCAAATACACAACTGTTATATAAACAGTTATAACCACAGGAATAAGAAATTCAGCCTTCTAGGGCTCCACGAAGTTTTAAGTCAACACGCTGTGGTCCTCTGCGAGCTGTGGATCATGTTGCAAACTTTGAAGGAGGAGAACAAAAGATGGTAGTGGCCAGGTGGCGAGGTCCAGGGCAGATATAACAAAGAAACTCTTGTACCTCCCAAAGCCGCCATCCCTGAGTGCTCAGGAGATAAACACTCCCTCCAGCCTCTCTCTGGGAAGATAGTGGCCACACAAACCAAGGAAGGAGAAAATGAGGGCCCTCGTGAAACCCTATCAACTGGAAACTCTAAACAAATCTACAGACACAGGAAGAAGGTGGGGGGTAAAGACAGAGACATGGCTGGGCTGCTCACTGAAGACACCTTAAAGTGCCACTGGAAGTAAAGCTGAGCTAGCTGAGCTGAGGTTCAAAGGTAAAGCAGCATATATTGCAGAAGTTGCAATAAATGACAATCATTTCTGCAGCCTCATCCTCTGCTGTATTTTAGTGGTGACAAGTGTGCTTAATTTCCCAGTCACATTAAAAATGGTTGAATAATGCACTTTGCTGCAGGCACTCAGTTAAAGACAAGCTCAAAAGCTTTCTCTTAGGCTATCTGGAGTGCATCTAAATTAAAACTAACTTCAGTAATCTGCTCTAACTAACAGACATGTCACTGTAGCAGACACAAATCAGAGCAAAGAAGGAATCACAAGGCAACACACTGGTGGCTAAAGTGGATTCTGTGGTAGCATGTTTGTGTCTGTGTAGCTGTTTGGATACACAAAGTGAAGGATTTTGGGGTATGCAAAGTAAAGACATGCTTGTATTTAGTTCTCTGGGGGGGGGGGGGAAAAACAAACAAAACACACACACCCCC